>JAVKPL010007602.1:0-30109 GCA_032173675.1 Gastrolobium villosum
TTAGCAAGTGCACTAGTCATACAAGTAATAAAAATGATGAGTAAAGATCGTTCCCACGAGGAATTGTGTCAAGCACTGACTATTCAAATGTTATTGATTTGAATCAACCAAAGAATTTTGAATTTCATAGTTTTCTTGTCACTGGAAATGTAGATTGCATAAAATTAAATAATTTCAAAACACAAAGATTTAAATTTGAATTAAAAGTAGTCAGATATCAATTTTTCTCAAGTATGAATTTATGAATGAACCAATTTCCATCATGAATTCTCTATCATGTGATGTTAATCAACCTTTTACTTATCATCAAAATGTAATGTCTTACTACCTTGATAGACACATTAATCAGAAACCCCAATGTCTTGGTGATTCCTTTCATAATATATGCATTAATCACTAAGGTCTTAAGATTACACTAATATCATAGCATCAATGTCTTGACTACTAAAATACTAATGATGAAGTTGTCAACTATAGAACAATGTAAACATGTTTGTTCTACACTATTCCATTAACAAGAATAATTGATCAAGACAACTTCATACAATTCACATAATAGGTAAACATAATATCACATTAATCATTCATAAATACACACTTGAGTTCCATTGAATCAGACTACAAGGGACTCTTCTCAGACATAATTGAAATGAATACAAGGAAAGAAGAAAGAACAAACTCCATTGTCATGGTAGTGGATCTTCAATCTCCAATGTCATGGTAGTGGATCTTCAATCTCCAATTGTACTTGCAAATAAAATACTACACCTAAGAATTTGGAAAATAAAAGAGAAGAATTCAAATCTGAAGATATGATACAGAAAAGGGAGAGATATGGTAGAGAGATGGGAGAGAGATATAAAATGTGAAGGCCTTTTGCCTTTTATAGTGTTACAATTTCTGCTGAAAAATAATATGGGCGCTAAAACGGTCTGAATGAGCGTTTTAGCGTCCAGGCTTGATGCGTGACCAACTGCTTTTAACTGCATTGGGCGCTAAAACGGTCTGAATGGGCGTATTAGCGTCCATGGCTGATAACTTCTCAACTGCTTTTAACTGACTCCAACGCTAAAACACTTGATTTGAACATTTTAGCGTTGGAGACCAGAGACTTTTTCCACATCAGGGCGCTAAAACGCTCAGTGTGGGCGTTTTAGCACTGAGCTCCAGAGACTTCCACTCTTGATTTGCAGCAGCGCGCTAAAACGTTCTATGTGGATGTTTTAGCGCTCAGCACCAACAACTTTCTCCTTCAATCTGCAGCAGCACGCTAAAACGGTCTGTGTGGCCGTTTTAGCGCTTAACACTTAGGCAATTTCACTTTCTCCAAAATCTTCTTCCTTCTTTTGATGCTTTTTGGGCTTCCTTTCCCTGCAATACAGTGTAGATTTTCACAAAGCTTTCAGAACTTGCACTTGAGGGATTTCTAAGATATTAACCTCCTTTTCATCCAATTATTCACACAAATTGATCCTAATTTGTGCTGAAAAACCTGATGAACCAGGGGTTTATAACAATTCCCAGATTTGGACATTGCTGTCCTCAGTAATGAGCTTACAACAAAGAAGGATTCAAGATTCTTACAGATGAAACTTATGAGGATAGACCTAATTCAACAAACGATCACATTGATACAACTTACAACCATGCAATCTCTTATTTCTTATGACTTGCACAACATCATATGTGCTTTTCAACAGATTAGTACATATGACATACAGAGACTTTCCAAACAACACTCCCTTACTAGGATCTTCTAAAAAATTATGAGAATTTAACTCTCTTGCATACTAGTGTTTAGGGATCAACTTATCACTCATTCTTCACTACACTCAAACTTCCATAGGCTTGCCCATATTCTCATTATTCATGGTACAAATGATCTATAAGGCAGATCAAAAAGGTCTTAACATGGTTGGTAATGAGGCTTGGTGTATGGCTTGACTAGAGGTAAGGATTTCTGTGGCAGGAAAAGTTCAGATCAAATGAATCAGATTCAGATAAGAGGGAATCACAATATTTATCAATTTCTTCCTAATTCCCTAATCTTTCTTCCTTTTCATTCTTTGTCTTATAACCTTCTTCCTCCTTTTCTTCTTGACACTTTGTGTCTTTAACAAACAAATTTCTTTCTTTCTTTTCTTTTTCTTTCAGACACTTTGTGTCTTTTAGCATTTCACTTTATCTCTTCCAAACACTCAAACACTTTGTGTTCCACAACCTTTTCTTCTTTTTCTTTTTATTTTCTTTCCTTCTTTCTCATGTTTCAAACAACCTTGTACATTCACTTATTGCAAAGATACCTTACTTCCCACAAAACACTCCACCTCTTATCACTTATCTGAACTTTTCAATCTAAAGGAATAGATGTGAGGGTACATTAACATAAGACTAGGCTCAAATGTTCATGCAACAGGAACTTAAGGTTTGACCATTTAACTTTCTGGTTCAAGAAGGAAATTCCTCTACCCTATACATCATCAGCCATTTCAAACAAGAAACAAGGCAAGTTCTAGAGTTACTCATGCAGTGAAATGCTCTCTGAACAAAAATTTCTGTAGAGGCTCAATTTCCTCACAGTTCAGAGTGCATGCTTGACTTCCTCTCTATGCATCAAAACTAATCTCTCTACTCTTACACATTGAATGAGTCATGCAATCATTTCATTTCTCAACATGCAAGGTATAAGACTGTATCCTTAATTTGATCTATCATCTAAAATTCTGATCAGTCAAATCCTCATGAAATTCCCTAAAAGAAAATTAAAAATCCAAATTCTAAACTACAATTAACATCTAAATCACACTAAAAATTTATTCACACTAAGAAAAACTAAAGAAAAGAGATTGAGATGTTTCCATGTTTTGGTTCATCCACTCGTGTGACCTCTCCATGCAGTTCAAATGCCATTCAATCACACCCACAATTCCTAGATTTAAATGTTGTTGTCCCCAGCAACTAATTTAAATCTAAAACAGCAGCGGATCACTGAAACACATTCACATACAACCAATAGCATTAGTACTATCGCAATGTGTATCAACAAACAATGAAATCTCAATGTACTTAACCAAACTACAAAACAACTGTATCAACAAAATAAACAAAACAATGTAAAAATAAAATAAAATAACAACAGAAAGCTGTAAAATCATGAGTCCATGAAGGATGTTGTCTCCTCATCATCTGAGTCAAAGGGGTCTCCTGGATCAGAATGCGGAAGTGGTGTATAATCAGCATGTGCTGCACCTGTACTATTCCCTGCTCCTGCACTAGTCCCAGCTGATGGTCTTGCACCATCCTGACTAGCAGCAACAGTCTCTCGCTCCGGGGCCTGAACAGCATGATCATAAATGTCATCATCAGAAGTCTCACTGTCATCATCCAGACGGGCACCGACAGCTGCCTCAAATGCATCCTTTTCCTCTGAATGAGGGTAAATAGCAGGCTGAAAATCAGATGTCTCTAGTCCCTGGGCCTCACATATGTCAGTCAGCATCTTAATCACATGAGTCTGAAATGACTGCTGACTCGCCTGCATAAATTTGAGACGACGATGTAAGTGCCCCTTATGAATATCTCCATTAATCAGCCACTATTCCCCTGATTTAATTCTCTTTTCAAGGTCTGCATCTGATTTATCCCTAAGCTTCCTGCCAGGTGTCAACCCTCTTGGTCCATCCCCTCCAATTCTCAATTGATCCCTAATCAGCTTAGCATCAATTTTGGGGTGCAACTTAACTTGTACTCCATTATCAGTGATATCCACACCAGCTTTCTGACACAAAAGCTGGATCAGAGAGCAATGGCCTAGAGCATATGTGCTGCTATCAGAATGGGCCATGTCATATATGCTATCCTGGAGAAGGATGGGCAACTCCACTTTCCCCTTGGTTATGATAGTGGAAATCAAAACAGCCCTCATCAAATTTACCTCCGCTTGATTGGAGGAAGGCATAATCTTGGAAACTATGAAATGGAACCAAACCCTGGCTTCTCCATTTAGTGGCCTCAACCACAGCAATTTGGGATTTACCCTATTTGTAACAGCCCGTGTTAACCCGGATTGTTAACATACTATCGTATTAAGCCACGCTTAATTAAAATGCGGAATAAGTTTTTCTTTAATTCAATTATGACGTCATTAACCTTAGCCAACTTGATTACTTAATCAATTTCATAAAATACTGCCTGTATGTAAATTGCAAGGCAACTAACTGAATACCTCATATATAAATATAAAGTGAAGGAGAAGTGGTGAAGGAGAATGGTCCAAGACTCAAGAAATGGTGAAGGAGAATCAATGAAACAGTAACCACCCTTTCAGCCACCCAAAACCCACGTAGGAGGAGAAGTTATTTAGGGTTTTGTGCCAAAGATCAGTATTTATAGCCACTTAAGCCTTTAACGTGCAGTATTAACCTTAATAGCAATGCAAAAGATCTTGATCCCAAACTTTGGAATCTAAACCTACTCATTTTTCTGAGATTTGTCATATTTTTATTTTATTTTTCGGAACACCTTCGACACGCGCTTTTCCATTGCCAGTATCAGTTCTGGCATCAAATCACATTATTTTGACTTGAAACTTGTTTTACAAGTCCTACATAATATTCTAGTAATTATCATGCACTCGTTATAATTTTCGGGGATACTTTTCCGGTACGCATTTATACCGGATAGCAGAACCGGTATCTGCACTTTTCTTCCGAAAAGCGACTTTCAGCATTCTTAACCACTAGTTATAATTATTAGGGTCAATTATGGAATCATTTCCTAATTATCATAATTAATTCATTAATTACCTTAATTAGCGGTGCGGGTTCATACATTCACCCAACCTTTTTAAGGATTTTGTCCTCAAAATCAGAAACATACATGTCTCGGAAGTCGGGATACTGCCGGAGAAGCTCGTCCTCTCGTTCCCATATGCACTCCTCGGGACTACGCCCAGTCCACTGCACCTTGACAATCGGAATAGTCTTGCTTCTAAGCTGCTTCTCGCCTCGATCGAGAATCTTGAGTGGTCCGACGGGAGTCTTTTGGTTCTCCTGAACCTCCACATCATCCGGTCGCACCACATGCGAAGGATCTGCTACGTACCTCCGGAGCTGAGACACGTGAAAAATGTCGTGGATGTTGGCTAGGTTCGGAGGTAGGGCAAGTCGATAGGCAACAGGTCCTACTCTACCAAGGATCTAGTAGGGCCCAATAAACCGCGGGCTCAACTTCTTCACTCCGAGTGCCCGTCCAACACCGGTGACAGGTGAAAGTCTCACAAACACGTGCTCACCCTCACTGAACTCCAGTGGACGATGCTTGACATCGTAGTAGCTTTTCTGGCGATTCTGCGCCTGCTTCAACTTTTCCCTGATCATCTGGATCTGCTAGGTAGTATCTTGGACAAAGTCCAAACCAAATAGCTCTTTGTCTCCAACCTCAGACCAGCAAGTAGGAGTCCGACACCTCCTACCATACAGCGCCTCGTAGGGTGCCATGCCCAGACTAGCATGAAAACTGTTGTTATACGAAAATTCCACCAACAGAAGGTACCTATCCTATGCTGAACCCTGCTCCAATGCGCAAGCCCTCAACATGTCCTCCAATGTCTGGATGGTCCGCTCAGTCTGTCCGTCAGTCTGAGGGTGATAGGCGGTACTCAATCTCAGCTGTGTACCAAAAGCCTCCTGCAGCGCCTCCCAGAACCGAGATGTGAACTTCGGGTCCTTATTACTGATGATACTCTCGGGCATCCCGTGAAGCCTCACAATCTCGCGGACATATAGCTTGGCCAACTGCTCTGTAGTGAAGCTCGCCTTTACTGGAAGAAAATGGGCAGACTTGGTCAATCTGTCCACAATGACCCAGATAGAGTCACAACCAGCCTGAGTCTTAGGCAATCCCACCACGAAGTCCATGGAAATACTCTTCCACTTCCACTCTGGAATCTCAAGAGGTTGAAGCTTACCAGATGGTTTTTGGTGCTCAATCTTAATTTTCTGACAAATAAGACACTTGGACACGTAGACCGCTATGTCCTTCTTCATGCCCGGCCACCAAAAATTTCTTTTTAAGTCCTGGTACATTTTTGTAGCACCAGGGTGGATAGTAAATTGGCCCTTATGAGCCTCTGCCATAACCTCCCCAGTCAATAGCCCTTGAGGGATTACAACCCTCTTCTGGAACAACAGCAAACCATCCTCGTTCCAAGACACACCGTCCTGGTTCTTCACATAATCTAGACACTCTCTTTGCACTTACGCCTCTTTAATCTTCTCCATCAGCTCATTAATCACATTTGTGGTTTCCATCTCAAGTAGTGCGCCCCCAAACAAGGAGTTCACTCTCAAGTCTCTGAACTTTTCAATCACCTCATAGTCGCTCATCATCAAGCTGGATAAGCTCACGGATTTCTGACTCAAAGCATCGGCTACCACATTGGCCTTGCCAGGATGATACCTCAACTCAAAGTCGTAGTCCTTCAAGAACTCCATCCATCTCCGCTGTCTCATGTTCAACTCTTTCTGGTCAAACAGATATTTCAGACTCTTGTGGTCGCTGAATACAACAAACTTCATGTCGAACAGGTAATGCCTCCAAATCTTGAAGGCAAAAACAATAGCTGCCAACTCCAAGTCGTGAGTCAGGTAGTTCTCCTCATGACGTTTCAACTGTCTTGAAGTATAAGCAACAGCTTTCCCTTTCTGCATCAACACACAGCCTAGCCCCTTACCAGAGGCATCACAATATAACTCAAACTGCTCCGCAGGATTAGGAAGGACTAACACAGGAGCAGTAGTCAGTCTCTCCTTCAACTCCTGGAAACACTCCTCACACTCATGTGTCCACACGAATGGAGTCTCCTTTCGGGTAAGGTGAGTCATCGGTAGCACCATCTTGGAGAATCCCTCTATGAACCTCCTGTAGTACCCTGCCAAACCCAAGAAGCTTCTCACTTCTGTAACCGTCTTGGGCCTCTCCCAATCCATCACGGCCTCAATCTTGTTAGGATCAACTGCAACTCCATCAGCGGAAATCACATGACCCAGAAATTTCACCGCCTTGAGCCAAAAATCACATTTTGACGGCTTAGCATATAGCTTTTTCTCTTTCAACACTTGCAAAACAATCTTCAAGTGCTCAGTATGCTCCTCCTCTGTCTTGGAGTAAATCAAGATGTCGTCAATGAAGATGATCACAAACTGATCCAGGTACGGCTGGAAGATCCTGTTCATGTAGTCCATGAACACGGCGGGTGCATTGGTGAGTCCAAACGGGATCACCAAGTACTCATAATGCCCGTACCTCGAGCGAAATGCTGTCTTTGGGACATCCTCCGGCTTAACCCGTATCTGATGGTATCCGGACCGGAGATCAATCTTTGAATACACGTAAGCACCCCTGAGCTGATCCAGCAAATCATCAATGCGTAGAAGGGGATACTTGTTCTTGATTGTCACCATATTCAACTGTCTGTAGTCGGTGCACAATCGCATAGTCCCATCTTTCTTTTTCACAAAGATGACCGGTGTTCCCCAAGGAGACACACTCGGCCGAATAAAATCTTTCGCTGAAAGCTCCTCAATATGCTTCCTCAACTCTGCCAACTCCGGTGGCGACATCCGGTATGGAGCCAACGAAATAGGCCCCACACCAAGCAATAAATCAATGGAGAACTCTATCTCCCTCTGCGGTGGAAACTCAGGAAACACCTCGAGGAATTCCCTCACCACAGGAATGCCAGTGAGATCCTCCTGTGTCCCACTCACCAAACCTCCCAACATGACATAGCCAAATGCCCCTGCTCTCAAGGCCCTCCTCGCTTGCAGGACTGAAATGAACGGAGAGGAACTGGCTGTGGACCCACCCGGAGATATCACCACTCTCTTGGCACAACAGTCAATCAATGCACAGTTTCTGGACAGCCAATCCATGCCCAGAATAATCTCCAAGTTGGCCATCAGCAATCCTATCAAATCTACCGAGAAGTCATGGCCATCCCACTGAAACGCTACATCGCGATGGACAATGGAGGTCAAACATTTTTCTTCGGTGGCGGTGGTCACCCGCATCGGTGGAGAAAGCACATCACTGGGCAACTCAAGCCCCACAGTAATAGGGGTAGCAACAAATGAGTGCGTTGCCCCGGAATCAAAAAGCACATCAATAGCTGAACTACCAATGGTAACAATACCTCTGACCAGGTTCGGAGCTCTGTCCGACTGCTGACGATCAAGGGTGTACACACGCCCAGTAGTAGGTGGTACTGCTGGTGCCCCAGTAGGAACCAACTGCAATGGCACTGCCTGCACTGCAGCAACTCTTGTCGTCGGGCAATCTCTGGAGTAGTGGCCCTCCTTGCCACACTGGAAGCATATCAACTGGCCTGTAGCACACGGCCCAAAATGTGACTTCCCGCATCCCGAGCATCTGGGAGCAGGAGGTCTCGTTGTGTTTCCCTGTGCAGAAGTCTTCTTGAACTGATTTGGCGCTTGCTTAGCCGCCAACTATTTTCCCTTCCCTTTGTTCCCAAACTTCCCGTCTCTCCAAGAAGCGGAACCACCAGTACCCTGTGGCACCTCAATCTTGGCCTTCTTGGCCTGACTCGCACTGCAGTAGTCCTCAATATCACGACACTGCTGTACCAAAGCCCCGAAGTCTCTCGAAGCAGAACTAGCAAGGTGTCCAGCAATGTCCTCATTAAGTCCCCTCCGAAACTTAGCAGCTAAAAAGATGGGAGTCGGTCTCGCCATACGAAAAATGAGCAAACTTGACCAGCTCATTAAACTTGGCCAGGTACTCGTCCACAGACAACGAGCCCTGAACCAATCTGTCAAACTCTCCCTGCTTCCTCTCCTGAGCGTCATAAGGGAAGTACCGTCCAAGGAAGCAATCCTCAAAGAATGGCCATGTCATCACGTGCCCCTGCATCTCGAACACGTGAGAGGTGTTCATCCACCACTCGTGGGCATCGCCCTCCAGCATGTATGTGGCGAACATCAGCTTCTGCGGATCGGTGCACTGCATCACCCTGAATATCTTGTCTAGGGCCTGGAGCCATCTAGCAGCAGCAATGGGGTCGTAGGACCCATCAAATGTAGGTGGCTTATGCTTGCGGAAAGCATTCAGCCGGCGATCGATCTCATCCCGATCCTCAGCAAAATCGGGAACGGCTTGCATAGCCCCCGTCAAGTGGCTACCCTCACCCATCTGACTCTGGGTGTCCTCTTCTTGACTAGGTGGAGGTGGAGGCAGTTGCGGTGGCTGAGGTGGTGGAGGACACTGGCCAGCAGCAGCACCAGCCCTCATCTCCTCCAACATGACCCTCATCATAGTCATGTTGGCCATCCGGTTCTCCTCCAAAACCTCAGCGGTGGCATACCTGTTCTCCTCTCTGATGGCGTCCAGCATCGCCTGGTTTGCCAATCTCGTGGCCTCCTGGTCGGCTAGTCGGGCCGCCTGCATCTCAACTAATGCAGCCAAGATAGGATCCGGTTGATCCTTGCTCGTACTCGGGTTCCTCCTTGGTGGCACCATGACTCTGCACAAGTTACACAAAGAACGAGTTGATCAGGCCCACACCATGTGGTCACATATGCATTATCATAATACACACCAATTAGAGAGAACACGAAGTAGACACGCAACGAAACATCCTAAATTATTGCAATACATACAGGCTTTTCCCTAGAAAGTGCTCTGATACAAAAAAATGTACTAGCCCGTGTTAACCCGGATTGTTAACATACTATCGTATTAAGCCACGCTTAATTAAAATGCGGAATAACTTTTTCTTTAATTCAATTATGACGTCATTAACCTTAGCCAACTTGATTACTTAATCAATTTCATAAAATGCTGCCTGTATACAAATTGCAAGACAACTAACTGAATACCTCATATATAGATATAAAGTGAGTATCTAAAGTCACAGGACTACAACACATAGCCTGGACCATAAATCCTAATACTTTAATACAACTTTAACTAAGAAGACAATGTCTATATGGCATGGACAAACCCGATGCTCACCAAATAAGGCAAAAATGCCCAATAACAGTCTCAACATAATAATAACTGAAAACATAAACGACAGTCAATAACCAGCATCTAACATGTCAGCATAACACAGATAAGTCTAACTCAACTCTGGCCTCCTGCCACCTGAGCCCTCAACATTACCTGAACCTGAAATAAGCGTCCCCAAACGTGGGGTGAGATCTCTAAACAAGAAATCTCAGTAAGGCAAGGGGTCCTCAAGGATCTTCCACCCCAAGCTCACTTACATGTGCAATATAAGTTCAAAAACAATATTTCCAAAATTAGTTCCAAAACTATGCAGTGCAACAGATATTCATGCCATGTGTGTTTATGCTATCTACTGGCTAGAGAAATGTAGGAATACGTCTAAACCCACATGAGTATAAGGAACACTGCTTGCACCTCACCCACAGCCTCACCTTATCGTATGTACTACATACTCAGGCTTACCGTAAAGGTGGACACCACATGCATATCATAAAAGCATATTGCATATAACAGTTCAACAACATTTCCAAATATCAAAAGCATGTAACACAACATGCATATAACCATATCCCCATGGGACATGGTGGAACCACAACATGGCTAAACCGAGGACACGAAAGCTTACCTTGCAAGCAATCAATCCAAGCCAAGAGTCCAACCACTCTCAAGTCCAAACACAGCAGTATCACAATCTGTTATGGACCAATAATATATCATTAATTATGCATCACAAGCATACAAATTAAAGACTACGTCTTTCCTTTACGTTTTACGTCTTAAGGCTACCAACAAAGCCATAAGCCCTTAATCACATGATTCTGACTTAGTTCATTAATTACATAAGTTCAACTTCCTTAATCTAGGGTCCACAAACCCCCAATAGCTTACTGTTCACACAGCACAGCTACTGTTCTGCGAAATCCCAGAATATCCGGATATTACATGGGACATATCCGGATATGCAATATCCGGATATCACACTGACCATATCCGGATATCCTGGTCCCTTATCCGGATACGGATATCCGGATACCATATCTGGATATCGATATCCGAATATCTGTTCGACAAATATCCAGATATCTCACGACAGAATGCAGTTTCTGCATTTCGTGAATATCCAGTCCAAAAGTCCAACTTTTAACACTTGTACACGGCCAAGGATCCATTTTTAAGCATATACAAGTTCACTTATGTGTTGGTTACTTGTTAAACCCCTTAACATACCAAGATACCACCTTTAGGCCACTAAAACACATGATCAAGTTAAGGTGACTTACCCCAAAGCTTAATCAGCAACTCAAAGTGCCATTCGAGCTCCCATTGCAGCTCCAAAGTCCAGCACACCCAAGGACACGAAAATGCTACACCAAAGGTTGGTTCTTGGCACCAAAGGTTGCTCCTTGGACCCCACAATAGCAAGAACAAAGCCCACAACACACAACTCTCCAAATCAGCACTCAAGGATCCACCCAACAGTGGCTGAGTGTACAGCAAGCACCACTTCACACCCTCACAACCCACCCTACTATGTGTTTGCAAGAAGAAGAAGGAAGAATCATGGAGGAAAATGGTCCAAGACTCAAGAAATGGTGAAGGAGAATCAATGAAACAGTAACCACCCTTTCAGCCACCTAAAACCCACGTAGGAGGAGAAGTTATTTAGGGTTTTGTGCCAAAGATTAGTATTTATAGTCACTTAAGCCTTTAACGCGAGTATTCGCCTTAATAGCAACGCAAAAGATCTTGATCCCAAACTTTGGAATCTAAACCTACTCATTTTTCTAAGATTTTTCATATTTTTATTTTATTTTTTGGAGCACCTTTCCGATACGCGCTTTTCCATAGCCAGTATCAGTTCTGGCATCAAATCACATTATTTTGACTTGAAACTTGTTTTACAAGTCCTACATAATATTCTAGTAATTATCATGCACTCGTTATAATTTTCCGGGATACTTTTCTAGTACACATTTATACCGGGTAGCAGAACCGGTATCTGCACTTTTCTTCCGAAAAGCGACTTTCAGCATTCTTACCCACTAGTTATAATTATTAAAGCCTCATAATAATTATTAGGGTCAATTATGGAATCATTTCCTAATTATCATAATTAATTCATTAATTACCTTAATTAGCGGTGCAGGTTCTTACACTATCCTTGGTCATGTCCAATTTTTCACCAGGCTTTGCCACAGTTTGCAAAATGGGTTCAGCTGCTCCCAACTTGGTCTAATTCTCAAAAACAGGATCCTTTCTCCTTGGTGGGATGTCAGTTTTCTGCCAATTTCTGCGGAAGTCACAAGTTAGAGACTGGGTGGTATCACAGTTCTTAATCTTGAGAAGCTTTTGAATGGTGTAGGCATCATATTTAACTTGCTTGCCTCTCACCCAACTCATAAAAGTTCTTTGTCCCCCTTCATCACCATTATATGCATTGGCATAAAATTCCGGTGCTATGGTCGGGCTGCTGTTCACCAGAATTTCACCTTTGGTGCCCTTTCCCTTCTCCTCAACTGAGATTGGAATTCTAGATATTCATCAGTGTCCAGGATGAATTGTCTTTCCCGAACAAAGGGTCTACAGGAAGTCTTCTTGGTGAAGCTGTCCTCATGTTCAGCACTCCTCCAAAAGCGTTCATCAAAAACAGTCATCCTTGTCACTTTGAAAGCTGGCATCAGTGAACCCTTTCACTGTTAACTCATTAACCCCACCATAGACCAGAAACGCATCCTTAGTTCTTCTTAAGTATTTAAGAATGGTTTTGACTGCCGTCTAGTGACCCTCTCCAGGGTCCGACTGGTATCTGCTCGTAATGCTTAAAGCATATGAGACATGTGGTCTAGTACATATCATGGCATACATGATGGATCCAATAGCCGAAGTGTATGGAACTCCACTCATGCGATCCTTCTCAGGCTGTGACTTAAGACACATAGCCTTTGATAGGTGTACCCCATGACTGACAGGAAGAAAACCCCTTTTCGACCCTTCCATGCTAAACCTCTTTAGCATCTTGTCAACATACGTGGATTGAGATAAACCCAGCAGCCTCTTGGATCTATCTCTATAGATCTTTATACCAAGTATAAAGGCTGCCTCTCCCAAATCCTTCATGGTGAAGTTTTCTGAAAGCCACTCTTTCATTATTTTTAATGTGGGTATGTCATTTCCTATTAGCAATATGTCATCTACAAAAAGTACTAAGAAGACGACATTACTCCCACTAACCTTCCTGTAAACACAAGGTTCATCTTCGTTCTTGATAAAACCGTTACTCTTAACGACTTCATCAAAACGTATATTCCAACTCCTTGATGCTTGCTTTAGCCCATATATTGACCTTTGTAGTTTGCATACCATATGCTCCTGATCTTTGATTTCAAAGCCTTCAGGTTGTGTCATGTACACTTCCTCCTTCAAGAACCCATTCAAGAAGGCGATCTTGACATCAATTTGCCAAATTTCATAGTCATGGTATGCTGCTATTGCAAGCATGATCCTAATAGATTTGATCATGGCAACTGGTGAGAAAGTTTCTTCATAGTCAACTCCTTGTCTTTGACGATACCCTTTCGCCACCAACCTAGCTTTGTAGGTCTGAACGTTGCCATCTGCATCAGTCTTTCTTTTAAAGACCCATTTATTTCCGATAGGAACTATTCCTTGCGGTTTAGGAACCAAGGTCCATACCTTGTTTTGATACATCGAATCCATTTCAGATTCCATGGCTTCAAGCCATCTAGAAGAGTTAACATCCTTGACTACCTCCTCGTAGTTACTTGGTTCATCATCCTCGACAGTTTGCTGATTCTCAATCACAAACCCATACCTCTCATGTGGATGGATGACCCTCGTAGATCTACGGAGTTGTGTGTTTACTTCTCCATTGGAGAACGTCGCCTGCGGAGCAGACTCGGGTTCCTCAATCTGTTCTTGTGGATCTTGCACTTCTTCAAGATCAATCTTACTCCCACTGCCTCCTTGAGAGATCAAATCCTTCTCAAGGAACTCAAAATTCTTTGACACAAACACTTTGAGTTCTTCCATGGAGTAGATGTAGTATCCCTTAGTACATTTAGGATACCCCACAAATAGACATTTAGTACTCTTAGCACTAAGCTTGTCTGATGTCAACACTTTGACATAAGCTGGCAATCCCCATACCCTGAGGTAACTCAGGTTGGGTCTCTTACCACTCCATATCTCATATGGTGTGGTCTGAACAGATTTAGACGGTACCCTAATTAGAAGGTATGCCGTTGTGTCTAAGGCATATCCCCAAAATAATTTTGGAAGTTGAGTCTCACTCATCATGGGCCTAACCATGTCTAACAAGGTCCTGTTTCTCCTTTCGGAGTCACCGTTTTTGTGTGGTGTGTAAGGAGCGGTAAGTTGTGAGAGAATTCCATTTTCTCTCAGATAATCCTGAAACTCGTGGCTCAAATATTCACCACCACGATCTGATCGTAACGTCTTAATCATCATGCCACGCTGTTTCTCCACTTCATTCCTAAACTCTTTGAACTTTTCCAAAGCTTCAGATTTATATCTCATTAGGTATACATACCCAAATCTGGATTTGTCATCTGTAAAGGTAATGAAATAGGAATATCCACCTCTAGCCTCAATAGACATTGGGCCACATACATCAGTATGAATGAGTTCTAATAACTCACTAGCCCTATGACTCTCAAGCCCTTTGGGCTTTTGTCGAATCATTTTCCCAGCTAGACAAGATTCACACTGTCCATAGGATTCCAAATCCTTGGAATCCAGGTATCCATCTCTATGCATCCTAGACAATCTTGTTTCATTTATGTGCCCTAGTCTACAGTGTCAAAGATAAGATTGATTAGCCGTCCTAGGTCGTTTCACATCTATATTGAGCACTTCAGTTCCCATTTCCAACACATACAATCCATTTATTAAAGAAGCAGTACCATAAACCATATCATTCAAAATGATAGAATATGTACCATTCCTAATACTGAAAGTATAACCATCTTGTTCTAAACAAGAAATTGAAATAATGTTTCTAGAAATATTCGGAACATAAAGACAATTATTCAAATGCAATAAAAGGCCCGTAGGCAAAATAAGGTCAGCATCTCCAACTGAATGAGCAGCAACCCTTGCTCCATTACCAACGCGGAGATCCACCTGGTTTTTTCCAATCTCCTTGAGCTCCTAAGTACCTGCAACATATTGCGGATATGAGAACCACATCCGGTATCCAATACCCATGAGGTTGGATTAGCACAAGAATAATTTATCTCAATCATGAAAATACCTGAGGCAGAAGCATCACCATGCTTCTTGTCCTTCACATTGTTCAGGTAGTCTGGACAATTCCTCTTCCAATGGCCTTTGTTGCCACAATGGAAGCACTCAGCATCACCCTTGTCCTTAGGTGCCTTCTTACCCTTCTTTTTTCCCTTCTTCTTCTTGGATTTTCCTTTGGGCTTAAGGGAGTCACCTTTTACAGGCTCCTTACCCTTTCCCTTGCCCTTGCTAGGCCCACCAATCAAAAGAGCCTGTGTCCTATCCTTCTTGATAGACACTTCAGCTGTTGTCAACATGCTTAACAACTCAGGCAAGCTCACTTGCATCCCATGCATATTGTAATTCTTTATGAATTAACTGAAGGAAGGCGGAAGTGAGGTGAGGACTAAGTCATTACTTAGCTCGGCATCCATGATGACGCCTAGGTTTCCTAGCTTCTCAATCAGCCCGATCATCTTAAGAACATGGTTGCTAACAGACATGCTCTCAGACGTCCTACAAGAGAACAGTTCTCTTGAGGCCGCATACCTCTCATGCCTGCCTTAATATCATACAACTCCTTGAGATGCATGATAATAGAGGGAGCATCCATATGCTCATGCTGCTTTTGCAGTTCAGGCGACATGGATGCCAACATGATGCATACTGCCATCACATTGTCATCCAAGTGCTGTTGATGGGTTACGAAATCAAATTCCGCAAACCCTTCTTCCTCTTCCCTAGGAGCTACGGGTATTCCAGCATCTGAAACGTAGGCAATCTTTTCGGCCCAAAGAACAATTCTTAGGTTCCGATACCAGTCCATAAAATTTGAACCGGTCAGTTTATTCGTATCGAGTATTGAACGCAGTGACAGTGGATTAGTCATACTATAAGCTCAAAAAGATGTAAAGATAGTTTTAATTAATATACGGTTATGTAGTTAAAAGCAAATTATTAAAGACTTTAAATAGTTTGCCCCTCCTACTATTTTATCTAAGTTAATGACCCTTACTATTTGACTTAGGGTTAATCTACTTTTAGATTTTACCTCAGTGGGATTAAGAGTGCGATTATTTATTTTAATCTCCGTCTGAGACCGCAAGATTAATTTAAATAATGGGTTGATCTTTATCAACAGTATCTCATACCCTCTCTTAATATTAGGTTGACAACTCTTTGTCACTTAGTGGTGCATCTCATGCAACCAACCTAGCACCATTACCCTAAGCACATAAGCCAGGCTGTGCCTGCAACTTATGTCTTAGTTAAGCATTAAACCAACACCCTAAGTGTCTTACACTTCAAACACTACTCTAGCTCAACGAAACAGTGGGTCCCAACTGAGTTGTGGAGCACCACTATGTAGAAGAGGTTTGAGTAGCATTGGTGGTGGGAGGTAATCATACGCTTAATTATTTATTCCTTTTAACGGTTCCTTTTATTTTAGGGTTAATTAGGTCTCATCAAATGCATGTTGTAAGCTATCATGCTAGTCGTAACCTACGTCAAACATCTATCGGTTTACACTAGTTGCTATTGGACAAACATAATAACAAAATGCGGTTTGCCCAATTCATGCATACTAGACGTTCTAATCATACATGCATATAAACAGTTTATATTGAGATAGTCATGGTGCTCACGCTTTTGTCCATTTTCCTTCTTTAAGCAACGGCCGCTTGTCGTCTATACGCCACTAGCCTAATTCTCTAATTACGCATAATTAAAGAAACTCCAAAACATCTTTGGAGGGACAAAATTACAAAAATTAAATTACAAATTACACTTGTAAATTAAATAGCGCAATTACACATTAATTTAAAATTCAAAATTTTAAATCCGGGCATCATGACCATCCCCTTCCTGTTTGTACCTAAAAGGAACAAAACTTGCAAACACAAACATTATATTATCACATAATATTTTTCACATATATTTTGATATTTAACATTTAAACATCAAAATAATATCAAGATTTGAATTCTTAAATTTCTCTAGTTGGTCGAATTTTAAAACAATTTTAATTCAAATTTTGTTAATTCTTTCTCAAAGAAAACAAAATTAAACCATGCATGTAGCCATAAACCTCTTCATGGACGAATCATATAGATGAGTATATGATAAATTTTGTCACAAAATTTCATGCAATGCACATGACACAATTCATGGAGAAAAATAAGAAAACATTCAAGGTACTCTTAGTACCCTCCATGGCCGAATCTACCCTTTCAAAAAGGGTGTTCCTTTTAAGACTTTCATAAAGAAAAAGAAACTAAACCATGATGCATATTGTTTTATGAACATAGAATCAAATTTACATGTTCATAAAAACAAAAACTTTAACACCTTAAAGGATTTGTGATTCAAAATCCATATGCAGAATTAAACTTTAACCCTTTAAAGATTTTGACCGTGAAAAAACTCTTTTCACAAACAAGGTACCATCACCTGCCGATGGTAAAACAACCAGGCTCTGATACCACTTGAAAGTAAACTGGCCTTGAAGGCCGATGCATGTAAGGTGGAAAAACAAAACTTTTTCACGCGGAAACATACATGCACACAAAGATTCATGCTTTAGGACAGCATGATGTTACCTTGTTTTGGCCTGATCGTCAGGGAGATCAAGTGTCAGGTTTGAAGGGTTCAAACCCTCTAATGTTGATCCACACCACCTTTTGTCAATGATGCAAGAACACCTTCTTGCAAGCCACCAGATGATCACCACAATGAGGCTTGCTATGCGCCCAATTGGTGAAAGTGGAGACTAGGTATTGTGTTTGGAAAGGTATAGTGAGATGAAGGAGTGTAGGCTAGGTTTTGTGAAAAACCCCAAGGAGAAGAACTACCCAAGTATATGCGCACAAGAGGAAGAAGAGTATGATATGTTTTTATCAAATTTTCCTTTCAAACTACTTTGAAAGTGGCGCATGAAATCAAGGAGAATAAGGTGGAGTTGTTGCAAATCAAATCTAGCCAACAACCTCCAATCTTATACTCATGAAACTAAGTTCAAACCTATTCAAACTCTGATTTAAAAACCATCATATGGTTACCCATTTCATGCGCAATATTCAGCCCAAAAAGGGTCCAAATATGTTGAGTAGTTGCATTCAAAATTTGAACCAACTCACCCACTTATTCTCTCAACAACCAAATCTGATTGGAGCTTTATTTAAATGACAAGATCACATCCTTATCAGCTAAAACTTGCGCTCCAAACGGCTCTTGGTGATCTCCAAAGATCTCCTCTTGATACAAGGGATTTGTTCCAACAAGATCTCATCTTATCCTTTTGTTATGAAACAACTTTTCATAGCCAATTCAAATTCGAATTCAAATACTTGAATTCAAACGTTCAAACATTCAAAAGTAAATGTCATCCCGATTTCTCCGGTTTATAGATAACCTAATCTCTCACAGAGATTTGATGAATTCCTTCAGCTTATTACCCTAGCCCTGTGCCCTTTCAGGACACGCCCAACAGTATACCTATGAGTCTCCATGTTTCAGGCAGATGAGGCATATAATCAAAACATGCCTTCATGAACACAGTCTAGGTAATAACTTCTGGTCTAAGGAAAGACATACCCAAATATAAAGAGATTACTCTAATGACACTATTTGTGGGATTTCCTCATAGAGTCTATTTTTGGGTCTGTTCAGTGCGAGCTATACTCTTATAGGTTCACCCATGACTTTAGCTAAGACATCTCTATGTTTGTAGCTCATGAGGTCTTTACCTTGTATCTATATACAAGTAGATAAGTCGTACTAGTCTTACCCGAGATCACTGATCCCCAATCTCAGTGTCTCTAGACTAGGAACATATAATTAGGAATAGACATGGGATATTCTTGAATCCTCATGATCGTGATCTCATCACAGATACTCAAGAGATACCTGTTCTATTCCAAGGGGTTTATCCAGTTCATTCATATAATATTAACAATAATATCGAGACATAATATGAAACTGAATAAATAGTGCTTTTATTTATTTACGACAAACAAAGTTCTACATCTAGTGTCCTTTATTTAATCAAAAGATTGTCTCTAGGACACCCATATACTAACAGCGGCTGTTGGAACCATAGGAAAGAAGACTGCAGCTGAAACCCTGGAACTGGTTGATTATATGGCACAGAGTGAGAATGCTACAATGGAAGTTCAACCAGTTCAACCAAGAAGGGGGATTCTGCAATTAGGGAACAATGATGCATAACTAGCTAAGCAAAAAGTGATTTCTCAATAGCTAGCTAGTATGAATGCCAAGCTAGACAAGATGCAAATCTTTACAGCTCGAGTTAATTCAGTTAACTGTGAGTATTGGAAAGAGGAGAATGAGTCTAATGAGTGTCCAATACTCATGGGAGCTGAACCGTTCCAGGTTAACAGAATGTGGTATGATCCAAGACCACCACAGAATACCCAAGGCTATCAGAGGAATCAGAATGGTGCCCAAGGAAGCAATTTCCAACGAAGAACTCAAGGTGGAGGGTTGGATTATAAATCCAACAATTATCTGCAACCTCCCCCTCTTCCACATAATGAGCCATCTGAACTGGAGAAAGCAATGTTGCAACTTGCCAACACCACAAATGATCATATGCAGACCACTAATGCCTCTATGAATGAGATAAGAGCCTACCATAAAAATCAAGATGCTTCCATACGGAACTTGGAGAATCAGATAGGCCAATTGTCTAGGCAATTAGCTGGAAGAAATCAAGGGCAATTTCCTGGTGATACTGAAGTGAATCCGAAAGAACATTGCAAATCAATAGTCACCAGGAGCGGGATTGTGATTTCTCCTCAAGAGAAGTCAAAGGAGGCTCAGAAAAAGAAAGTTGATGAGCCGATCATTGAACCAGAGCAATAGAAAGACAAAGAAGAAGCAAAAGGAGAAACCTGCTGAAGCTCCAAAGAAGCTGATGGATTTTTCTTATTTTGAGAAATCTCCTTATCCGATGAAGCTCAAGCAACAGGCACAGAAGCCACAATATGCCATGTTTTTCAAAATATTTAAGAAGTTACATATTAACATTCCTTTTGCTGAGGCTTTAGCAAGTATGCCTAACTATGCTAAATTCATGAAAGATTTATTGTCTAGAAAACATAAGTTGCAGGAGTATGAGACGGTAGCACTTACTGAAGAGTGCAGTGCCATTATAACAAAGAAGTTTCCACCAAAGCTTCGAGATCCTGGGATTTTCAACATCCCAATTGCGATAGACAACACCAATGTTGGCTGGCCACTTTGCAATCTTGGAGCAAGCATCAATCTGATGCCCTTGTCGATGTGTAAGTCATTGGGAATCACTGAGTTGAAGCCAACTATGGTCTCTCTACATCTTGCTGATCGTTCAATGAGGAGACCTAGTGGAATCATAGAAGATGTTCTTGTTAAAGTTGACAAGTTCATCTTCCCTGCTGATTTCATTGTGTTAGACATGGAGGAGGAAAGTGAAATACCTCTTCTGTTGGGTAGACCATTCTTGGCCACAGCTCGAGCTATGATTGATGTAGAACAAGGAAAGCTCGAGTTGAGGATGAATGAAGAAAAAATCACCATCAATGTTTTTGATGCAATGAAAACTTCATCTGATGAGAATGATTGTTTCAGACTGGATGTGTTTGAAGAGGTGGTTTTGGAGGAGAGAAGTGAGCTTCAAGAGCTTGAAGAAGAGTTGAAGGCTCAAGATGAAGCTACTCCATAAGAAGAGCTAGAAGTTGTTCTTGAGGTGCTAGAAAAGAAGGAAAATGATCTAATTACAGTAGTACCAAAAATAGAATTGAAGGAGTTACCTGAAACTCTGACATATGCCTTCTTTGGAGATGAAGAGCAATACCATGTTATCATCAATCAAGATTTGTGTAAGGTTGAGGAAGGGAGCAAGAAGGAAGTCCATCGGCGGCATGAAGAAAGAAAGCCAAAGGTTAAGATAGAAAAACACAAGAGCAAGGAGAAACTTGTGAAAACTAAGTTTAAAGTTTCTGAGAAACCTTCCCCTCACCCATATACATATGATCCTAGAAAGACACAACATTGGATCAAGAAGACTGGGTTATCATTGGTAGCATACTTCCGACCACCATGAATCACAAAGGGTACGTCGGGCTCGTGACGTTAAATAAGCGCTCATTGGGAGGCAACCTAATGTAGAGTTATTTTCAAAAAAAAAAATAGAAAAAGAAAAAAAGAAAAAAAAGATTGCGGATTACTGAAAGTTGAGGGAGATGGCTGGAATCAAATCTGGGAATGGCAAACTCATGTTTTCATTCATCCTGTGATTTGATTATTGTTGGGGACAATAATTTTCAAAAACTGGGAATTGGGCGCACCGCATGCGGAACAAATGAGCCAAACTGAAAAGACCTCTAACAGAAAAAATTTCTGAATCAAGGGAGATTTCTAAACCTTTCTGTCTTAATTTCTTCTATTATTTTTGTTTTGATATTCTCTGAGCAACATACCTGGATTTGTGTTATCTGTGTCAGCTACTCATTCAATAAGATGATTAAATCTTAGAGAGCATATAGGATACTGTGTGAGAAGTCATAATGAATAAAGGTATGAGTAATGCATTGAAGAATAAGAGTTATTATTGCTCGTTTGATTGAATTCTTTGTTGAGAGTTATAATTGATATGTGTTAATAGAGGGAATTTAGATTCTAGTTTGATTGCATAGCCGTGAAGTTTAAGCCTATACATTAATATATTTTTTTAGAGAGACCTCACTGTGATAATACTCTAGAACTTGATCTGTTTCTCTGTAATACATGCATGATCTGAAATGTTAAAGGCAATTATTTCTTGTTAACTACTTGGCCAAATAGCCGTCCTGAAAAATTTCCATTGCTAGCCCCTTTGAGCCTTAGCCTGTTGTTTCTTATTAAATTCAACCATAAGACACTTGACTTCTTTTCTTGTTGACATACCTTGAATGAGATTGAAGCACTGATTATAGAAAATTCAAGGAAAAAGTTCACAGAAGTTAAAGTGATGGCAAAAACAAAAGCTGAGACCAAAGAGAAAAAGAACAAAATGAAAATTTGCATAGCAACGGAAAAAGCATAAAAAGGTCAGGAAGAAAGAAGAAAAAGAAAAGTATGAATAGAAAGGGAAAGACTAAGTGAAATTGTGTCTGAGCATGAACAACTAGTAATGTTTCAATCTCATATACAGTAAAAATTAGCCACTTTCCTAAATATTCCTACCTTAGCCTAAGCCAAGTTACAACCTTGCAAAGACCTTTGGATCTAATTGTGCATGTGTTACATATTCCTCATTCTTAGGAACTTGAGAATAAGATCAAGCCTATGGTAGTCTTATTGCACTGACGGATTGAGAGTTTAAACCCAATATACAGGAGTGAAAAGTGCAGTGATTATCTTGGTAATGAGTGATCAAGCTAGATTCTAATCCCTCATGCAGAAATTGATTACTGAAATTCTCAACTTTGAATTCATTCATGCATAGCATTATGACTGTAAATCTCTTTAAATTCTTCTTCTTCTTTCTTTTCTAGTTTTTCTTCTTCTTCTTTCTTTTAGTTTTATGTTTTATTTTTCGAGATCAGTCATGACAATGGTTGGCTAGATCTCCTTTTATTGTGGTGAGGGTCACAACCCTTGATGTGAACACCTTGTAATTTGGATCAATTTTACATTTGTTTATCTAATTGCTTTTATTTTCCTTTGCTCTTCATCTCTTAATTCTTTTAGATCTGATCACTCTAATGGGGTTGAGAGGGTTAGGGTTCACAATAGCGATATTGGGATCCTAATTCCATCATAAAGGAAAGTAACTATTCATGTATGCACTAGGGATAGGCTACATGAACCGCAAACGTCCAAGATTCATTGATTTTAACGTTTAACCTAAAAAGTGAACACTAAGGGATTAGGGTTCTAATAAGGGTTAATAAGGTTAATGTCACTAAGGGATTAGGGCTTAACTAATCAATTTAAAGATGATGAATTGTTTGATCAATGGGTAAATTTAATGTAAACGTTGATTCAGATTACAAGGTGGGGATCAGAAAGGTGTTTGTTTCTCTTACCGCAATATTTTCTCAATTATTTTTTTTTAACCTTAAATCCTTATTCTTGAGTTTCTAAACGAACTTTTTAATCATTTTCATTTTCTTAAATTGTTTTCATTTATTTCACAAAACACAATTATCCTCAAACCATTTTTGTTAATCCAACAAGAGAGGAATAGTTATAATTACTTCGGTGCTTCAATCCTCGTGGAGAACAATACTTTACTTATCACTTTATTATATGGAACGATCGGTACACTTGCCGAGTTCGCAACAGTGCGCAAAACCCCTAAGACCTTGGACTATTTCGCTGCTCTTTGGTAACTTATTTGGGGCACGCGAGGTAAGTGTTAGGTGGCATTACCTTTTGTGATTGCTAGCTAGTTATGGAATTGTGAATTGTTGCTCTCATGTGCCTTGGTTAGCATAATGTTTTATGTTTGCTGTATTCTGCCTTGGATATGATATGCTGGATATTCTGTTTTGAAAAATACTTGTTGTTCAGCATCCTGATATTGGAAATCCATGAGATATATGCTATTATTTAGTCATGCATTCACATATCATAATTTTATCTGTTTGTTTTGCGTACGAACCATGACATACCGTACATGCACAAATTTCATGCTGATTTCTGATCCAAGAATGATTATGAAAATTAAGCATATGTTTGAGCACGCATCATGTAGGCATCCCTCCGGTACCAGGGACAGAACCGTGGCTCAGTTCGCATAGGTCCAGTGGAATTCACCTTTGAAGCCCTATGGAAGTGCTATGAACGTACACCTTTGGCGTTATATACGCACCCTTTGGCGTTATATACGCACTATGATTATTAGTATCTGTCGGATTTGAAATGATGATGCGACTGCTTTGTGATTCTGTATCTAGTTAGTACTGTTGCATTATTGGTTTTGCTATCACACTACTGGGATTTTTCTCACCCCTTTTGGGGCTCAATTTTTATAAAATTGCAGGGGGACGAAAAAGCATATGATGACGTTGTTATTTGGATAATTGTTGTTTACTGCTGCTGTTTGGGATTTTGTTGTTGTCTGCTTTGTCTTATGAATGTTGACTGATTATGATATATTGTAATATTTTGGAAGGATGAACTATTGTTGGAACATGTTTTCATGGCTGTTTTTTTTAGATTTTATGGTCAGTTTGAACTTTGGAAGATCCTGATTACATTTTACGAAAATCAAAGTCTAAACGTTTTGAATGTTGATTTATAAACAGATTTGACGAACACTTTGCGAGTTATGTTTCGTGGGGCTACAGACCTCCGATTTGCTTATAATTTACATCCACGCAACGCCCCGCATGCCTATTTTCAGATTATATGAACTTTACTATGAAATTTTGAAAACTCAATTTTATACGATTTTTACAAGGCAGCATGGTCTGTCTGGAAAATTGACGTTTCAGCAACTAATGTAATTTTTGTTTAAATGTCACACGGTTTATTTTTTTTGACCAGATTTGAATACGAAAATTTTTATGAGACTTAAAAACAAAATTTTCAGAACTTACTCGTTAGCATTTCGACTCTAATCCGCTTAGCAGACAACTCCCTTGGATGCATACAGGGGAGGGTGTCACACTAAATGGTATCAGAGCAGTGTTGGTTCATGGTGTCTGTTTGATTGTTGAACTATTTGTTGCTTGCTGAATTGTTGTTGATTGCTATTGACTGTTAAATTTCTTGCCGATTATTGTGTAATAAAATGTTTAATTGTTTGAAATACAACACATGTTATAGCTAGAATGTTAGGATTGTACAGTGATATGGACAGAGGCATTGTTAACTTATCTGAAATGAACCCGAGTACCTACTTCAGGTTGCTGTCATGTATAGTTTGCAGTGAGTCTGATCAGCTCATTTCGTGGTATTGTGAGTGCAGAAACATGGCAGGTACATGTGGTTCTACTCAGGGAAGACCTAGTAATGCCGCTGACGACCTTATCACTACTGTTGGGGGGTTGGGCACTTTTGACCAGAAATGAGTCAAGAGTGGAGAGAATATCGGCAACAGAATCCAAACCAACCCCAGATGCAGGACAATGCTGAGGAAATTGCCAGGCGGAGGTTGAAAGACTTCCGAAACTTTCAGCCACCTACATTTGAAGGTGGGGATAATCCTGAGGTTGCAGCCAGGTGGTTGCAGATGATCGAGCATATATTTGAACGTATGGGAAGCCCGGAAGCTCAAAAGACTGATTATGCCTCATACCAGCAGATTGGTGAAGTTTTGACTTGGTGGACCAGTGCGAGGGCTCTGCTTCGAGATCAATATGTTGAACTAACTTGGGCAATGTTCCGACGGGTTTTTCTGGATAAGTATTTCCCAAAGGCGATGAGAAGAATGAAACACACTGAGTTGCTGTCACTAAGGCAAGATAACATGACTGTTAATGAATACATTGCTAAATTTGGGTAGCTGATGGAATATGCCAATTCTGATCGGAACATCTACGACGAAGAGTGGCAGGTGGAGAAATATGAAAGTGGACTGCACCCGGAGATCCGGAAGCTCATGTTAACTACTACGAATCGCACTCTGCCTGAATTGATTAATCAGAGTCGGCAGGCGGAAGAAATTATCAATGAAGCAAAGAATCTGTCTAAGCAGCCGATGCAATCATAGGGAGGAAGTAAAGTGGGCCGGTTCTTCAGAAAGATTACCGGAATGAATAGAGGAAAGGGTCCGCAGCTGCAGGCTCGGACTGGAAACTTCAAGAGAAATAATGCTCCCGGTCAAACATCTGCCGGACGACGGGGTTCCAATGCTTGTCCTACTTGGGGAAAGAATCATCCTGGGGTCTACAAAGTGGGAAAAACTTATGCTACGGGTGTGGACAGTCGGGACACTTTGTTTCTGATTGCCCACAGAATCCTAATCGACATCCTACTCAAGCCCGGGTATTCACCCTTGATGCAAATGAAGCCCAGAAGTATCCGAACCTGATTAGAGGTAATGTAATTCTGAATGGTCATCCTCTTTCAGTTTTTGATTCTGGAGCATCAGGTTCTTTTATTGCAAGGCATACTGCTATGAGACTAGGCATCACCCAACCCCGTTACCTTATGAGTTACAAATCAGTACTCCTACGGGAGGATCGTGTACCGCATCAGAAATCTGCCGGAGTTGTATCTTATAATTTGATGGAAATACCTATACGGTGAATTTAGTGTGTACTACAAGAGGTAAGCATGGATCTTAGACCTTCTTTCTTATTGTGTAACCAAGTTTATGCTTGAGATGGCATGTAATTTGTCTTGTGAACTCTCCTCATGATTCTGCCATGTCTTGTTATAGACCCTAGAATGAGCATGATAAAAATATTATGGTGGAGCTTGTATGCCTTCATTATTGCATGAATCATTCTATGATAAATAGCATGCTTTAAGCCTTTGTAGCACACATTGCATGAAATAATAAGGTTATGGAATAAAGTCTCCTTGTTATGCTTGTTTTGATGCTAAAAATGCCACTGTTTCTGTATAAAATTGTCACTATTTTGTCCAGAATATGAGCCAAGAATGGCGAGAACATAGGCAACAGAACCAGAATCAACCCCCACCGCATGACAATGCAGAAGAAATTGCTCGACGGAGGTTGAAAGACTTCCGCAACTTTCAACCACCTACCTTTGAGGGTGAAGACAACCCTGAGGCTGCAGCGAGGTGGCTGCAGATGATCGAGCACATATTCGAACGTATGGCATGCCCGGAGGCCCAGAAGACCGATTATGCATCGTACCAGCTGATGGGAGAAGCTCTAACCTGGTGGACCGGTGCGAGGGCTCTGCTGAGAGCTCAGGACGTTGAACTGACGTGGGCCGTGTTCATACGAGTTTTTCTAGACAAGTATTTTCCAAAAGCTATGAGAAGAATGAAGCACACTGAACTGCTGTCACTCAGGCAGGACAACATGACGGTCAATGAGTACATTGCAAAATTTGGGCAACTGATGGAGTACCCCAACTTTAGCCGGAATATTTATGACGAGGAATGGCAGGTGGAGAGATTCGAAAGCGGATTACGTCCAGAAATCCGTAAGCTCATATTGACGACTGCAAATCGCACACTTCCGGAGCTAATCAATCAGAGTCGACAGGCAGAAGGAATCATCAATGAGGCCAAGAATCTGAATAAGCAACCAACACAATTCCAAGGAGGAAACAAAGCAGACCGATTTTTCAGGAAGGCCCCTGGTATGGGTCGAGGCAAAGGTCCGCAGTTGCAGGCGCAGCTTGGAAATTTCAAGAAAAACAATGCTTTTGGTCAATCGTCAACTGGACGTCAGGGTGCAAATTCTTGTGTTACATGTGGTAAAAACCACGCTTGAGTCTGTCGCAAGGGAAGCAATGCATGTTTCAGGTGTCGACAACAGGCACATTTTGCTTACGAATGCCCTTAGAACGCTAATCAACAGCCTACGCAAGCATGGGTGTTCACACTGGATGCGAATGAAGTTCAGAAGTATCCCAACCTGATCATAGGTAATGTCACTTTAAATGGTCACCCAATTTCTGTTATTTTTGATTCTGGTGCATCTGGCTCTTTTATGGCAAAGCACACTGCTATGAGAATAGGCATCACCCCAACCCCGTTACCTTATGAGTTACACATCAGTACCCCTACTGGAGGATCATGCACAGCCTCAGAAATCTGCAGAGGTGTTATTTTGCAATTTGAAGGGAATACTTATACAGTAAACTTGGTGGTCCTACCGGTATTCAATTTTGATGTGATTATCGGTATGGACTGGTTGACGGAAAAAGGGATAACGTTGGACTGTCGAGCGGGGAAAGTCATTGTTCCTGCGAAAGATGGTGATTTTCAACCCTTCTCTCTCATTTCTTTATTACAAGTTAGAAAAGAGCTCCTCAAGGGAGCAGCAGGGTATCTATTGTCGATCGAGGCTGAGACATCGGTTGACAATCAAATTCAGAATGTACCTGTAGTTAGTGAATTCGAGGAGGTATTCCCGGATGAAATACTTCAATTGCCTCCTCATAGGGAAATAGAATTTTCCATCGAACTTGTTCCCGGAGTTGGACCACTCTCCATTGCTCCGTATCGTATGGCACCTTTGGAACTTCGAGAATTGAAGAAGCAGATAGAAGAACTGTTGGCAAAGGAACTCATCAGACCTAGTACCTCTCCATGGGGTGCTCCAGCCATTTTGATTAAGAAGAAGAATGGTAGTCTACGTCTGTGTGTAGATTACCGTCAACTGAACAAAGTTACAGTGAAGAATAAGTATCCGCTACCAAGGATCGATGATTTGATGGACCAGCTGAGAGGAGCCAGAGTCTTTTCCAAGATAGATTTACGATCGGGATACCATCAAATCCGGGTCAAACCGGAGGATATTCCAAAAACAGCTTTTAGAACTCGTTATAGGTACTACGAATATCAGGTGATTCTATTCGGACTCACGAATGCTCCAGCGGTATTCATGGATTACATGAACCGCATCTTCCGCCCATTTCTTGATCAGTTTATTATTGTGTTTATCGATGACATCCTGATTTACTCTGCCAACGAAGAGCTGCATGTGGAACATTTGAGGATTGTTTTGCAAATCTTGAAGGAGAACCAGTTGTACGTGAAGTGGTGGAAATACGAGTTTTGGCTTAAAGAAGTCCAGTTTCTGGGCCATATCATTTCAACAGAAGGTATTGCTGTGGATCCCAGTAAGGTTGAAGCTGTCATGAATTGGGAACGACCCAAGACTGTCACTGAAGTAAGGAGTTTCTTAGGTCTTGCTGGATATTATCGAAGGTTTATTCGGAATTTCTCTCAGTTAGTACAACCTCTTACCCGTCTCACTCGGAAGGATAAGCCTTTTGAGTGGACTGAAGCTTGTGAAGAATGTTTCATGGAATTGAAGAGCAGGTTAACGAGTGCTCCAGTACTTACTATTCCGGATCCTACTAGAAAGTTTAAAGTATACTGTGATGCGTCGTTGAAAGGACTTGGATGCATTTTGATGCAGGATCGTATGGCGGTAGCTTATGCTTCTCGACAACTAAAGCCTCATGAAGAAAATTATCCTACGCATGATTTGGAGTTAGCAGCTATAGTGTTCGCACTTAAAATCTGGAGGCACTACTTGTATGGTTCGCAGTTTGATGTGTTCAGCGATCACAAGAGTCTGAAGTACTTGTTCGATCAGAAGGAATTGACTATGAGGCAATGGCGGTGGATGGAATTCCTGAAGGACTATGAGTTTGAACTTAAATACCACCCAGGAAAGGCAAACGTGGTAGCTGACGCTCTGAGTCGGAAGACACTGCACACTGCAACTCTGATGATGGAAGAACTGAAATTATTTGAGGCATTTCGAGATTTGAATTTGTCTGTAGTCAAAAGAAGACGTAGCATAAGATTGGGTAGTATCAAAATAGAGAATGAGTTACTCAGTAGAATTAAGGAGGCTCAGAGAGATGAGGAGCTAGTCCGTAATTTGGTTGGCATCCAAGATGTAGTAAGGGATAAGAATGATATTTTGAGATTCCAAGGTCGGTTAGTTGTGCCGAATGAAGAATTGAAGCAAGAAGTTTTGCAGGAGGCTCATAAGGGTAATTATGTCGTTCATCCTGGATCCACGAAGATGTACCATGATTTGAAGACTTCATTTTGGTGGCCGGGTATGAAGCGTGATATTGCTGAGTATGTATCTCGATGTCTAACTTGTCAGAAGGTGAAGTACGAACATCAGAAACTTCGAGGCTTCTTCAACCTTTGG
>JAVKPL010007603.1:0-30700 GCA_032173675.1 Gastrolobium villosum
AGTTTTCGACAAAATTCTGTTTCCGTCGAAAAACTTCACAAAATCAATTTCTTTTGCATTTATTTTATTCATCCATTTTCTACGGAATTCGTTTTCCGTCAAAAAACTTCACAATATCAATTTCTTTGCATTTATTTTATTCATCTATTTTCGACGAAATCCATTTTTGTCGAAAAACTTCACAAAATCAATTTCTTTTGCATTTATTTTATTCGTCCATTTTTTACGGAATCCGTTTTCCGTCAAAAAACTTCACAATATCAATTTATTTTGCATTTATTTTATTCATCTATTTTCGACGGAATCCGTTTTCCGTAAAAAAACTTCACAATATCAATTTCTTTTGCATTTATTTTATTCATCCATTTTCGACGGAACTCGTTTTCCGTCAAAAAACTTCACAATATCAATTTCTTTTGCATTTATTTTATTCATCCATTTTCGACGGAATTCGTTTTCCGTAAAAAAAAATTCACAAAATCATTTTCTTTTACATATATTTTATTCATCCATTTTCGACGGAATTCATTTTCCGTCAAAAATCTTCGATGGAATCCATTTTTAGTCGAAAAACTTCACAAAATCAATTTCTTTTGCATTTATTTTATTCATCAGTTTTTGACGGAATCCATTTTCCGTCGAAAAACTTCACAAAATCAATTTCTTTTGCATTTATTTTATTCACCAGTTTTCGACGAAATTCTTTTTCTGTCGAAAAACTTCACAAAAAGAATTTCTTTTGCAATTTATTTTATTCATCCGTTTTAGACGGAATTCGTTTTCCTTCAAAAATCTTCGACGAAATCCATTTTCGTCGAAAAACTTCACAAAATCCATTTCTTTTTGCGTTTATTTTATTCATCCATTTTTGACGGAATCTGTTTTCGTCAAAAAACTTCACAATATCAATTTCTTTTGCATTTATTTTATTCATCCATTTTCGACGGAATTCATTTTCCGTCGAAAAACTTCATAAAATCAATTTCTTTTGCATTTATTTTATTCATCAGTTTTCGACGGAATCAATTTTCCGTCGAAAATGTTCACAAAATCAATTTCTTTTGCATTTATTTTATTCATCAGTTTTCGACGGAATCCATTTTCCATCGAAAAACTTCACAAAATCAATTTCTTTTTCAATTATTTTATTCATCAATTTTCGGCGGAATCCATTTTCCATCGAAAAACTTCACAAAATCAACTTCTTTTGCATTTATTTTATTCATCAGTTTTCGACAAAATTCTTTTTCCGTCGAAAAACTTTAGAAAATCAATTTGTTTTGCATTTATTTTATTCATCTGTTTTCGACGTAATCCATTTTCCATCGAAAAACTTCTCAAAATTAATTTCTTTTGCATTTATTTTATTCGTCAGTTTTCGACGGAATCCATTTTCCATCGAAAAACTTCTTAAAATCAATTTCTTTTGCATTTATTTTATTCATCAGTTTTCGACGGAATCCATTTTCCGTCGAAAAACTTCAAAAAATCAATTTCTTCTGCATTTATTTTATTCGTCAGTTTACAACGGAATCCATTTTCCATTGAAAAACTTCACAAAATCAATTTCTTTTGCATTTAGTTTATTCATCAGTTTTCAACGAAATTCTTTTACCGTCGAAAAACTTCACAAAAAATGAATTTATTTTGCAATTTATTTTATTCATCCGATTTAGACGGAATTCGTTTTCCGTTAAAAATCTTCGACGAAATCCATTTTCGTTGAAAAACTTCACAAAATCAATTTATTTTGCTTTTATTTTATTCATCCATTTTCGACGGAATCCGTTTTCCATCAAAAAACTTCACAATATCAATTTCTTTTTTTCATTTATTTTATTCATCCATTTTTGACGGAATCCGATTTCCGTCAAAAAACATCACAAAATCAATTTCTTTTGCATTTATTTTATTCATCCATTTTCGACGGAATTCATTTTCCGTAAAAAATCTTCGACGGAATCCATTTTCCGTCGAAAAACTTCATAAAATCAATTTCTTTTGCATTTATTTTATTCATCAGTTTTCGACACAATTCTTTTTCCGTCGAAAAACTTCAAAAAATCAATTTCTTTTGCATTTATTTTATTCAACCATTTTCGACAGAATACATTTTCCGTCAAAAATCTTCGACGGAATCAATTTTCAGTCGAAAAACTTCTCAAAATCAATTTCTTTTGCATTTATTTATTCATCAGTTTTCGACGGAATCCATTTTCCATCGAAAAACTTCACAAAATCAATTTCTTTTTCATTTATTTTATTCATCAATTTTCGACGGAATCCATTTTCCGTCGAAAAACTTCACAAAATCAACTTCTTTTGCATTTATTTTATTCATCAGTTTTCGACAAAATTATTTTTCCGTCGAAAAACTTCAGAAAATCAATTTCTTTTTCATTTATTTTATTCATCTGTTTTTGACGGAATCCATTTTCTATCGAAAAACTTCTCAAAATTAATTTCTTTTGCATTTATTTTATTCGTCAGTTTTTGACGGAATCCATTTTCCATCGATAAACTTCACAAAATCAATTTCTTTTGCATTTAGTTTATTCATCAGTTTTTGACGGAATCCATTTTGCGTCGAAAAACTTCACAAAATGAATTTATTTTACATTTATTTTATTCATCCATTTTCGACGGAACTCGTTTTCCGTCAAAAAACTTCACAATATCCATTTCTTTTGCATTTATTTTATTCAACCATTTTCGACGGAATCCGTTTTCCGTAAAAAAATTCACAAAATCAATTTCTTTTGCATTTATTTTATTCGTCCATTTTCGACGGAATCCATTTTCCGTCGAAAAACTTCACAAAATCAATTTCATTTGCATTTATTTTATTCATCAGTTTTCGACGGAATCCATTTTCCGTCGAAAAACTTAACAAAATCAATTTCTTTTGCATTTATTTTATTCACCAGTTTTCTACGAAATTCCTTTTCCGTCGAAAAACTTCACATAATGAATTTCTTTTGCAATTTATTTTATTCATCCGTTTTAGACGAAATTCTTTTTCTGTCGAAAAACTTCTCAAAAAGAATTTCTTTTGCAATTTAATTTATTCATCCGTTTTAGACGGAATTCGTTTTCCGTCAAAAATCTTCGACGAAATCCATTTTCGTCGCAAAACTTCACAAAATCCATTTCTTTTGCATTTATTTTATTCATCCATTTTCGACGGAATCCGTTTTCGTTAAAAAACTTCACAATATCAATTTCTTTTGCATTTATTTTATTCATCCATGAATATGTTTTCCGTCAAAAAACTTCACAAAATCAATTTCTTTTGCATTTATTTTATTTATCCATTTTCGACGGAATTCATTTTCCGTCAAAAATCTTGGACGGAATCCATTTTCCGTCGAAAAACTTCACAAAATCAATTACTTTTGCATTTAATTTATTCATCAGTTTTCGACGGAATTCATTTTCCGTCAAAAATCTTCGACGAAATCCATTTTCCGTCGAAAAATATCACAAAATCAATTTCTTTTGCATTTATTTTAATCTTTAGTTTTCGACGGAATCCATTTTCCGTCGAAAAATTTCACAAAATCAATTTCTTTTGCATTTATTTTATTCATCAGTTTTCGACGAATTTCTTTTTCCGTCGAAAAACTTCACACAATGAATTTCTTTTGCAATTTATTTTATTCATCCGTTTTAGACGGAATTCGTTTTCCGTTAAAAATCTTCGACGAAATCCATTTTCGTCGAAAAACTTCGCAAAATCAATTTCTTTTGCATTTATTTTATTCATCCATTTTCGACGGAATTCATTTTCCGTAAAAAATCTTCGACGGAATCCATTTTCCGTCGAAAAACTTCATAAAATCAATTTCTTTTGCATTTATTTTATTCATCAGTTTTCGACGGAATCAATTTTCCGTCGAAAATGTTCACAAAATCAATTTCTTTTGCATTTATTTTATTCATCAGTTTTCGACGGAATCCATTTTCCATCGAAATACTTCACAAAATCAATTTCTTTTTCAATTATTTTATTCATCAATTTTCGGCGGAATCCATTTTCCATCGAAAAACTTCACAAAATCAACTTCTTTTGCATTTATTTTATTCATCAGTTTTCGACAAAATTCTTTTTCCGTCGAAAAACTTTAGAAAATCAATTTCTTTTGCATTTATTTTATTCATCTGTTTTCGACGTTATCCATTTTCCATCGAAAAACTTCTCAAAATTAATTTCTTTTGCATTTATTTTATTCGTCAGTTTTCGACGGAATCCATTTTCCATCGAAAAACTTCTTAAAATCAATTTCTTTTGCATTTATTTTATTCATCAGTTTTCGACGGAATCCATTTTCCGTCGAAAAACTTCAAAAAATCAATTTCTTTTGCATTTATTTTATTCATCAGTTTTCGACAAAATTCTGTTTCCATCGAAAAACTTCACAAAATCAATTTCTTTTGCATTTATTTTATTCATCCATTTTCGACGGAATCCATTTTCCATCGAAAAACTTCATAAAATCAATTTCTTTTGCATTTATTTTATTCATCAGTTTTCGACGGAATCCATTTTCCGTCGAAAAACTTCAAAAAATCAATTTCTTTTGCATTTATTTTATTCATCAGTTTTCGACAAAATTCTGTTTCCGTCGAAAAACTTCACAAAATCAATTTCTTTTGCATTTATTTTATTCATCCATTTTCTACGGAATTCGTTTTCCGTCAAAAAACTTCACAATATCAATTTCTTTGCATTTATTTTATTCATCTATTTTCGACGAAATCCATTTTTGTCGAAAAACTTCACAAAATCAATTTCTTTTGCATTTATTTTATTCGTCCATTTTTTACGGAATCCGTTTTCCGTCAAAAAACTTCACAATATCAATTTATTTTGCATTTATTTTATTCATCTATTTTCGACGGAATCCGTTTTCCGTAAAAAAACTTCACAATATCAATTTCTTTTGCATTTATTTTATTCATCCATTTTCGACGGAACTCGTTTTCCGTCAAAAAACTTCACAATATCAATTTCTTTTGCATTTATTTTATTCATCCATTTTCGACGGAATTCGTTTTCCGTAAAAAAAAAATTCACAAAATCATTTTCTTTTACATTTATTTTATTCATCCATTTTCGACGAAATTCATTTTCCGTCAAAAATCTTCGACGGAATCCATTTTTAGTCGAAAAACTTCACAAAATCAATTTCTTTTGCATTTATTTTATTCATCAGTTTTCGACGGAATCCATTTTCCGTCGAAAAACTTCACAAAATCAATTTCTTTTGCATTTAATTCCATTTTCCGTCGAAAAACTTCACAAAATCAATTTAATTTGCATTTATTTTATTCATCCATTTTCGACGGAACTCGTTTTCCGTCAAAAAACTTCACAATATCAATTTCTTTTGCATTTATTTTATTCATCCATTTTCTACGGAATCCGTTTTCCGTCAAAAAACTTCACAAAATCAATTTCTTTTGCATTTATTTTATTCATCAGTTTTCGACGGAATCCATTTTCTGTCGAAAAACATCACAAAATCAATTTCTTTTGCATTTGTTTTATTCATCTAGTTTCGACGAAATCCATTTTTGTTGAAAAACTTCACAAAATCAATTTCTTTTGCATTTATTTTATTCATCCATTTTTTACGGAATCCATTTTTAGTCGAAAAACTTCACAAAATCTATTTCTTTTGCATTTATTTTATTCATCAGTTTTTGACGGAATCCATTTTCCGTCGAAAAACTTCACGAAATCAATTTCTTTTGCATTTATTTTATTCACCAGTTTTCGACGAAATTCTTTTTCCGTCGAAAATCTTCACAAAAAGAATTTCTTTTGCAATTTATTTTATTCATCCGTTTTAGACGGAATTCGTTTTCCTTCAAAAATCTTCGACGAAATCCATTTTCGTCGAAAAACTTCACAAAATCCATTTCTTTTTGCATTTATTTTATTTATCCATTTTTGACGGAATCTGTTTTCGTCAAAAAACTTCACAATATCAATTTCTTTTGCATTTATTTTATTCATCCATTTTCTACGGAATCCGTTTTCCGTCAAGAAACTTCACAAAATCAATTTCTTTTGCATTTATTTTATTCATCAGTTTTCGACGGAATCCATTTTCTGTCGAAAAACATCACAAAATCAATTTCTTTTGCATTTATTTTATTCATCTAGTTTCGACGAAATCCATTTTTGTCGAAAAACTTCACAAAATCAATTTCTTTTGCATTTATTTTATTCATCCATTTTTTACGGAATCCGTTTTCCGTCAAAAAACTTCACAATATCAATTTATTTTGCATTTATTTTATTCATCCATTTTCGACGGAATCCGTTTTCCGTCAAAAAACTTCACAAAATCAATTTCTTTTGCATTTATTTTATGCATCAATTTTCGACGGAATCTATTTTCCGTCGAAAAACTTCACAAAATCAATTTCTTTTGCATTTATTTTATTCATCAGTTCTCGACAAAATTCTTTTTCCGTCGAAAAACTTCACTAAATCAATTTCTTTTGCAATTATTTTATTCATCAGTTTTCGACAGAATCCATTTTCCGTTGAAAACTTCACAAAATCAATTTATTCTGCATTTATTTTATTCATCCATTTTCGACGGAACTCGTTTTCCGTCAAAAAACGTCACAATATCCATTTCTTTTGCATTTATTTTATTCATCAGTTTTTGACGGAATCCATTTTCCGTCGAAAAACTTCACAAAATCAATTTCTTTTGCATTTATTTTATTCACCAGTTTTCGACGAAATTCTTTTTCCGTCGAAAAACTTCACAAAAAGAATTTCTTTTGCAATTTATTTTATTCATCCGTTTTAGACGGAATTCGTTTTCCTTCAAAAATCTTCGACGAAATCCATTTTCGTCGAAAAACTTCACAAAATCCATTTCTTTTTGCATTTATTTTATTCATCCATTTTTGACGGAATCTGTTTTCGTCAAAAAACTTCACAATATCAATTTCTTTTGCATTTATTTTATTCATCCATTTTCTACGGAATCCGTTTTCCGTCAAAAAACTTCACAAAATCAATTTCTTTTGCATTTATTTTATTCATCAGTTTTCGACGGAATCCATTTTCTGTCGAAAAACATCACAAAATCAATTTCTTTTGCATTTATTTTATTCATCTAGTTTCGACGAAATCCATTTTTGTCGAAAAACTTCACAAAATCAATTTCTTTTGCATTTATTTTATTCATCCATTTTTTACGGAATCCGTTTTCCGTCAAAAAACTTCACAATATCAATTTATTTTGCATTTATTTTATTCATCCATTTTCGACGGAATCCGTTTTCCGTCAAAAAACTTCACAAAATCAATTTCTTTTGCATTTATTTTATTCATCAATTTTCGACGGAATCTATTTTCCGTCGAAAAACTTAACAAAATCAATTTCTTTTGCATTTATTTTATTCATCAGTTCTCGACAAAATTCTTTTTCCGTCGAAAAACTTCACAAAATCAATTTCTTTTGCATTTATTTTATTCATCAGTTTTCGACGGAATCCATTTTCCATCGAAAAACTTCACAAAATCAATTTCTTTTGCATTTATTTTATTCGTCAGTTTTCAACGGAATCCATTTTCCATCGAAAAACTTCACAAAATCAATTTCTTTTGCATTTAGTTTATTCATCAGTTTTCGACGGAATCCATTTTCCGTTGAAAACTTCACAAAATCAATTTATTCTGCATTTATTTTATTCATCCATTTTCGACGAAACTCGTTTTCCGTCAAAAAACATCACAATATCCATTTCTTTTGCATTTATTTTATTCATCCATTTTCGACGGAATTCATTTTCCGTCAAAAATCTTCGACGCAATCCATTTTCCGTCGAAAAACTTCACAAAATCAATTTCATTTGCATTTATTTTATTCATCAGTTTTCGACGGAATCTATTTTCCGTCGAAAAACATCACAAAATCAATTTCTTTTGCATTTATTTTATTCACCAGTTTTCGACGAAATTCTTTTTCCGTCGAAAAACTTCACAAAAAGAATTTCTTTTGCAATTTATTTTATTCATCCGTTTTAGACGGAATTCGTTTTCCTTCAAAAATCTTCGACGAAATCCATTTTCGTCGAAAAACTTCACAAAATCCATTTCTTTTTGCATTTATTTTATTCATCCATTTTTGACGGAATCCGTTTTCGTCAAAAAACTTCACAATATCAATTTCTTTTGCATTTATTTTATTCATCCATTTTCTACGGAATCCGTTTTCCGTCAAAAAACTTCACAAAATCAATTTCTTTTGCATTTATTTTATTCATCAGTTTTCGACGGAATCCATTTTCCGTCGAAAAACATTACAAAATCAATTTCTTTTGCATTTATTTTATTCATCTAGTTTCGACGAAATCCATTTTTGTCGAAAAACTTCACAAAATCAATTTCTTTTGCATTTATTTTATTCATCCATTTTTTACGGAATCCGTTTTCCGTCAAAAAACTTCACAATATCAATTTATTTTGCATTTATTTTATTCATGCATTTTCGACGGAATCCGTTTTCCTTCAAAAAACTTCACAAAATCAATTTCTTTTGCATTAATTTTATTCATCAATTTTCGACGGAATCTATTTTCCGTCGAAAAACTTCACAAAATCAATTTCTTTTGCATTTATTTTATTCATCAGTTCTCGACAAAATTCTTTTTCCGTCGAAAAACTTCACAAAATCAATTTCTTTTGCATTTATTTTATTCATCAGTTTTCGACGGAATCCATTTTCCATCGAAAAACTTCACAAAATCAATTTCTTTTGCATTTATTTTATTCGTCAGTTTACAACGGAATCCATTTTCCATTGAAAAACTTCACAAAATCAATTTCTTTTGCATTTAGTTTATTCATCAGTTTTCGACGGAATCCATTTTCCGTCGAAAAACTTCACAAAATCAATTTATTCTGCATTTATTTTATTCATCCATTTTCGACGGAACTCGTTTTCCGTCAAAAAACTTCACAATATCCATTTCTTTTGCATTTATTTTATTCATCCATTTTCGACGGAATTCATTTTCCATCAAAAATCTTCGACGGAATCCATTTTCCGTCGAAAAACTTCACAAAATCAATTTCATTTGCATTTATTTTATTCATCAGTTTTCGACGGAATCTATTTTCAGTCGAAAAACATCACAAAATCAATTTCTTTTGCATGTATTATATTCACCAGTTTTCGACGAAATTCTTTTTCCGTCGAAAAACTTCACAAAAAGAATTTCTTTTGCAATTTATTTTATTCATCCGTTTTAGACGGAATTCGTTTTCCTTCAAAAATCTTCGACGAAATCCATTTTCGTCGAAAAACTTCACAAAATCCATTTCTTTTTGCATTTATTTTATTCATCCATTTTTTACGGAATCCGTTTTCGTCAAAAAACTTCACAATATCAATTTCTTTTGCATTTATTTTATTCATCCATTTTCTACGGAATCCGTTTTCCGTCAAAAAACTTCACAAAATCAATTTCTTTTGCATTTATTTTATTCATCAGTTTTCGACGGAATCCATTTTCCATCGAAAAACATTACAAAATCAATTTCTTTTGCATTTATTTTATTCATCTAGTTTCGACGAAATCCATTTTTGTCGAAAAACTTCACAAAATCAATTTCTTTTGCATTTATTTTATTCATCCATTTTTTACGGAATCCGTTTTCCGTCAAAAAACTTCACAATATCAATTTATTTTGCATTTATTTTATTCATGCATTTTCGACGGAATCCGTTTTCCTTCAAAAAACTTCACAAAATCAATTTCTTTTGCATTAATTTTATTCATCAATTTTCGACGGAATCTATTTTCCATCGAAAAACTTCACAAAATCAATTTCTTTTGCATTTATTTTATTCATCAGTTCTCGACAAAATTCTTTTTCCGTGGAAAAACTTCACAAAATCAATTTCTTTTGCATTTATTTTATTCATCAGTTTTCGACGGAATCCATTTTCCATCGAAAAACTTCACAAAATCAATTTCTTTTGCATTTATTTTATTCGTCAGTTTACAACGGAATCCATTTTCCATTGAAAAACTTCACAAAATCAATTTCTTTTGCATTTAGTTTATTCATCAGTTTTCGACGGAATCCATTTTCCGTCGAAAACTTCACAAAATCAATTTATTCTGCATTTATTTTATTCATCCATTTTCGACGGAACTCGTTTTCCGTCAAAAAACTTCACAATATCCATTTCTTTTGCATTTATTTTATTCATCCATTTTCGACGGAATTCATTTTCCGTCAAAAATCTTCGACGGAATCCATTTTCCGTCGAAAAACTTCACAAAATCAATTTCATTTGCATTTATTTTATTCATCAGTTTTCGACGGAATCTATTTTCAGTCGAAAAACATCACAAAATCAATTTCTTTTGCATGTATTATATTCACCAGTTTTCGACGAAATTCTTTTTCCGTCGAAAAACTTCACAAAAAGAATTTCTTTTGCAATTTATTTTATTCATCCGTTTTAGACGGAATTCGTTTTCCTTCAAAAATCTTCGACGAAATCCATTTTCGTCGAAAAACTTCACAAAATCCATTTCTTTTTGCATTTATTTTATTCATCCATTTTTTACGGAATCCGTTTTCGTCAAAAAACTTCACAATATCAATTTCTTTTGCATTTATTTTATTCATCCATTTTCAACGGAATCCGTTTTCCCTCAAAAAACTTCACAAAATCAATTTCTTTTGCATTTATTTTATTCATCAGTTTTCGACGGAATCCATTTTCCGTCGAAAAACATCACAAAATCAATTTCTTTTGCATTTATTTTATTCATCTATTTTCGACGAAATCCATTTTTGTCGAAAAACTTCACAAAATCAATTTCTTTTGCATTTATTTTATTCATCCATTTTTTACGGAATCCGTTTTCCGTCAAAAAACTTCAAAAAATCAATTTCTTTTGCAGTTATTTTATTCATCAGTTTTCGACGGAATCCATTTTCTATCGAAAAACTTCACAAAATCAATTTCTTTTGCATTTATTTTATTCGTCAATTTTCGACGGAATCCATTTTCCGTCGAAAAACTTCACAAAATCAATTTCCTTTGCATTTAGTTTATTCATCAGTTTTCGACGAAATCCATTTTTCGTCGAAAAACTTCACAAAATCAATTTATTCTGCATTTATTTTATTCATCCATTTTCGACGGAACTCGTTTTCCGTCAAAAAACTTCACAATATCCATTTCTTTTGCATTTATTTTATTCATCCATTTTCGACGGAATTCATTTTCCGTCAAAAATCTTCGACGGAATCCATTTTCCGTCGAAAAACTTCACAAAATCAATTTCATTTGCATTTATTTTATTCATCAGTTTTCGACGGAATCTATTTTCAGTCGAAAAACATCACAAAATCAATTTCTTTTGCATGTATTATATTCACCAGTTTTCGACGAAATTCTTTTTCCGTCGAAAAACTTCACAAAAAGAATTTCTTTTGCAATTTATTTTATTCATCCGTTTTAGACGGAATTCGTTTTCCTTCAAAAATCTTCGACGAAATCCATTTTCGTCGAAAAACTTCACAAAATCCATTTCTTTTTGCATTTATTTTATTCATCCATTTTTGACGGAATCTGTTTTCGTCAAAAAACTTCACAATATCAATTTCTTTTGCATTTATTTTATTCATCCATTTTCTACGGAATCCGTTTTCCGTCAAAAAACTTCACAAAATCAATTTCTTTTGCATTTATTTTATTCATCAGTTTTCGACGGAATCCATTTTCTGTCGAAAAACATCACAAAATCAATTTCTTTTGCATTTATTTTATTCATCTAGTTTCGACGAAATCCATTTTTGTCGAAAAACTTCACAAAATCAATTTCTTTTGCATTTATTTTATTCATCCATTTTTTACGGAATCCGTTTTCCGTCAAAAAACTTCACAATATCAATTTATTTTGCATTTATTTTATTCATCCATTTTCGACGGAATCCGTTTTCCGTCAAAAAACTTCACAAAATCAATTTCTTTTGCATTTATTTTATTCATCAATTTTCGACGGAATCTATTTTCCGTCGAAAAACTTCACAAAATCAATTTCTTTTGCATTTATTTTATTCATCAGTTCTCGACAAAATTCTTTTTCCGTCGAAAAACTTCACAAAATCAATTTCTTTTGCATTTATTTTATTCATCAGATTTCGACGGAATCCATTTTCCATCGAAAAACTTCACAAAATCAATTTCTTTTGCATTTATTTTATTCGTCAGTTTTCAACGGAATCCATTTTCCATCGAAAAACTTCACAAAATCAATTTCTTTTGCATTTAGTTTATTCATCAGTTTTCGACTGAATCCATTTTCCGTTGAAAACTTCACAAAATCAATTTATTCTGCATTTATTTTATTCATCCATTTTCGACGAAACTCGTTTTCCGTCAAAAAACATCACAATATCCATTTCTTTTGCATTTATTTTATTCATCCATTTTCGACGGAATTCATTTTCCGTCAAAAATCTTCGACGCAATCCATTTTCCGTCGAAAAACTTCACAAAATCAATTTCATTTGCATTTATTTTATTCATCAGTTTTCGACGGAATCTATTTTCCGTCGAAAAACATCACAAAATCAATTTCTTTTGCATTTATTTTATTCACCAGTTTTCGACGAAATTCTTTTTCCGTCGAAAAACTTCACAAAAAGAATTTCTTTTGCAATTTATTTTATTCATCCGTTTTAGACGGAATTCGTTTTCCTTCAAAAATCTTCGACGAAATCCATTTTCGTCGAAAAACTTCACAAAATCCATTTCTTTTTGCATTTATTTTATTCATCCATTTTTGACGGAATCCGTTTTCGTCAAAAAACTTCACAATATCAATTTCTTTTGCATTTATTTTATTCATCCATTTTCTACGGAATCCGTTTTCCGTCAAAAAACTTCACAAAATCAATTTCTTTTGCATTTATTTTATTCATCAGTTTTCGACGAAATCCATTTTCCGTCGAAAAACATTACAAAATCAATTTCTTTTGCATTTATTTTATTCATCTAGTTTCGACGAAATCCATTTTTGTCGAAAAACTTCACAAAATCAATTTCTTTTGCATTTATTTTATTCATCCATTTTTTACGGAATCCGTTTTCCGTCAAAAAACTTCACAATATCAATTTATTTTGCATTTATTTTATTCATGCATTTTCGACGGAATCCGTTTTCCTTCAAAAAACTTCACAAAATCAATTTCTTTTGCATTAATTTTATTCATCAATTTTCGACGGAATCTATTTTCCGTCGAAAAACTTCACAAAATCAATTTCTTTTGCATTTATTTTATTCATCAGTTCTCGACAAAATTCTTTTTCCGTCGAAAAACTTCACAAAATCAATTTCTTTTGCATTTATTTTATTCATCAGTTTTCGACGGAATCCATTTTCCATCGAAAAACTTCACAAAATCAATTTCTTTTGCATTTATTTTATTCGTCAGTTTACAACGGAATCCATTTTCCATTGAAAAACTTCACAAAATCAATTTCTTTTGCATTTAGTTTATTCATCAGTTTTCGACGGAATCCATTTTCCGTCGAAAAACTTCACAAAATCAATTTATTCTGCATTTATTTTATTCATCCATTTTCGACGGAACTCGTTTTCCGTCAAAAAACTTCACAATATCCATTTCTTTTGCATTTATTTTATTCATCCATTTTCGACGGAATTCATTTTCCGTCAAAAATCTTCGACGGAATCCATTTTCCGTCGAAAAACTTCACAAAATCAATTTCATTTGCATTTATTTTATTCATCAGTTTTCGACGGAATCTATTTTCAGTCGAAAAACATCACAAAATCAATTTCTTTTGCATGTATTATATTCACCAGTTTTCGACGAAATTCTTTTTCCGTCGAAAAACTTCACAAAAAGAATTTCTTTTGCAATTTATTTTATTCATCCGTTTTAGACGGAATTCGTTTTCCTTCAAAAATCTTCGACGAAATCCATTTTTCGTCGAAAAACTTCACAAAATCCATTTCTTTTTGCATTTATTTTATTCATCCATTTTTTACGGAATCCGTTTTCGTCAAAAAACTTCACAATATCAATTTCTTTTGCATTTATTTTATTCATCCATTTTCTACGGAATCCGTTTTCCGTCAAAAAACTTCACAAAATCAATTTCTTTTGCATTTATTTTATTCATCAGTTTTCGACGGAATCCATTTTCCGTCGAAAAACATTACAAAATCAATTTCTTTTGCATTTATTTTATTCATCTAGTTTCGACGAAATCCATTTTTGTCGAAAAACTTCACAAAATCAATTTCTTTTGCATTTATTTTATTCATCCATTTTTTACGGAATCCGTTTTCCGTCAAAAAACTTCACAATATCAATTTATTTTGCATTTATTTTATTCATGCATTTTCGACGGAATCCGTTTTCCTTCAAAAAACTTCACAAAATCAATTTCTTTTGCATTAATTTTATTCATCAATTTTCGACGGAATCTATTTTCCGTCGAAAAACTTCACAAAATCAATTTCTTTTGCATTTATTTTATTCATCAGTTCTCGACAAAATTCTTTTTCCGTCGAAAAACTTCACAAAATCAATTTCTTTTGCATTTATTTTATTCATCAGTTTTCGACGGAATCCATTTTCCATCGAAAAACTTCACAAAATCAATTTCTTTTGCATTTATTTTATTCGTCAGTTTACAACGGAATCCATTTTCCATTGAAAAACTTCACAAAATCAATTTCTTTTGCATTTAGTTTATTCATCAGTTTTCGACGGAATCCATTTTCCGTCGAAAAACTTCACAAAATCAATTTATTCTGCATTTATTTTATTCATCCATTTTCGACGGAACTCGTTTTCCGTCAAAAAACTTCACAATATCCATTTCTTTTGCATTTATTTTATTCATCCATTTTCGACGGAATTCATTTTCCGTCCAAAATCTTCGACGGAATCCATTTTCCGTCGAAAAACTTCACAAAATCAATTTCATTTGCATTTATTTTATTCATCAGTTTTCGACGGAATCTATTTTCAGTCGAAAAACATCACAAAATCAATTTCTTTTGCATGTATTATATTCACCAGTTTTCGACGAAATTCTTTTTCCGTCGAAAAACTTCACAAAAAGAATTTCTTTTGCAATTTATTTTATTCATCCGTTTTAGACGGAATTCGTTTTCCTTCAAAAATCTTCGACGAAATCCATTTTCGTCGAAAAACTTCACAAAATCCATTTCTTTTTGCATTTATTTTATTCATCCATTTTTTACGGAATCCGTTTTCGTCAAAAAACTTCACAATATCAATTTCTTTTGCATTTATTTTATTCATCCATTTTCAACGGAATCCGTTTTCCCTCAAAAAACTTCACAAAATCAATTTCTTTTGCATTTATTTTATTCATCAGTTTTCGACGGAATCCATTTTCCGTCGAAAAACATCACAAAATCAATTTCTTTTACATTTATTTTATTCATCTATTTTCGACGAAATCCATTTTTGTCGAAAAACTTCACAAAATCAATTTCTTTTGCATTTATTTTATTCATCCATTTTTTACGGAATCCGTTTTCCGTCAAAAAACTTCAAAAAATCAATTTCTTTTGCAGTTATTTTATTCATCAGTTTTCGACGGAATCCATTTTCTATCGAAAAACTTCACAAAATCAATTTCTTTTGCATTTATTTTATTCGTCAATTTTCCACGGAATCCATTTTCCATCGAAAAACTTCACAAAATCAATTTCCTTTGCATTTAGTTTATTCATCAGTTTTCGACGAAATCCATTTTTCGTCGAAAAACTTCACAAAATCAATTTATTCTGCATTTATTTTATTCATCCATTTTCGACGGAACTCGTTTTTCGTCAAAAAACTTCACAATATCCATTTCTTTTGCATTTATTTTATTCATCCATTTTCGACGGAATTCATTTTCCGTCAAAAATCTTCGACGGAATCCATTTTCCGTCGAAAAACTTCACAAAATCAATTTCATTTGCATTTATTTTATTCATCAGTTTTCGACGGAATCTATTTTCAGTCGAAAAACATCACAAAATCAATTTCTTTTGCATGTATTATATTCACCAGTTTTCGACGAAATTCTTTTTCCGTCGAAAAACTTCACAAAAAGAATTTCTTTTGCAATTTATTTTATTCATCCGTTTTAGACGGAATTCGTTTTCCTTCAAAAATCTTCGACGAAATCCATTTTCGTCGAAAAACTTCACAAAATCCATTTCTTTTTGCATTTATTTTATTCATCCATTTTTTACGGAATCCGTTTTCGTCAAAAAACTTCACAATATCAATTTCTTTTGCATTTATTTTATTCATCCATTTTCAACGGAATCCGTTTTCCCTCAAAAAACTTCACAAAATCAATTTCTTTTGCATTTATTTTATTCATCAGTTTTCGACGGAATCCATTTTCCGTCGAAAAACATCACAAAATCAATTTCTTTTGCATTTATTTTATTCATCTATTTTCGACGAAATCCATTTTTGTCGAAAAACTTCACAAAATCAATTTCTTTTGCATTTATTTTATTCATCCATTTTTTACGGAATCCGTTTTCCGTCAAAAAACTTCAAAAAATCAATTTCTTTTGCAGTTATTTTATTCATCAGTTTTCGACGGAATCCATTTTCTATCGAAAAACTTCACAAAATCAATTTCTTTTGCATTTATTTTATTCGTCAATTTTCGACGGAATCCATTTTCCGTCGAAAAACTTCACAAAATCAATTTCCTTTGCATTTAGTTTATTCATCAGTTTTCGACGAAATCCATTTTTCGTCGAAAAACTTCACAAAATCAATTTATTCTGCATTTATTTTATTCATCCATTTTCGACGGAACTCGTTTTCCGTCAAAAAACTTCACAATATCCATTTCTTTTGCATTTATTTTATTCATCCATTTTCAACGAAATTCATTTTCCGTCAAAAATCTGCGACGAAATCCATTTTCGTCGAAAAACTTCACAAAATCCATTTTTTTTGCATTTGTTTTATTCATCCATTTTCGACGGATTTCGTTTTCCGTCAAAAAACTTCACAATATCAATTTTTTTGCATTTATTTTTATTCATCCATTTTCGACGGAATCCGTTTTCCATCTAAAAACTTCACAAAATCAATTTCTTTTGCATTTATTTTATTCATCAGTTTTCGACGGAATCCATTTTCCATCGAAAAACTTCACAAAATCAATTTCTTTTACATTTATTTTATTCGTCAGTTTTCAACGGAATCCATTTTCCATCGAAAAACTTCACAAAATCAATTTCTTTTGCATTTAGTTTATTCATCAGTTTTCGACGGAATCCATTTTCCGTCGAAAAACTTCACAAAATCAATTTATTTTGCATTTATTTTATTCATCCATTTTCGACGGAATTCATTTTCCGTCAAAAATCTACGAAATCCATTTTCCGTCGAAAAACTTCACAAAATCAATTTCATTTGCATTTATTTTATTCATCAGTTTTAGGCGGAATCTATTTTTCGTCGAAAAACATCACAAAATCAATTTCTTTTGCATCTATTTTATTCACCAGTTTTCGACGAAATTCTTTTTCCGTCGAAAAACTTCACAAAAAGAATTTCTTTTGCATTTTATTTTATTCATCCATTTTAGACGAAATTCATTTTCCGTCAAAAATCTGCGACAAAATCCATCTTCGTCGAAAATCTTCACCAAATCCATTTCTTTTGCATTTATTTTATTCATCCATTTTCGACGGATTACGTTTTCCGTCAAAAAACTTCACAACATCAATTTTTTTGCATTTATTTTTATTCATCCATTTTCGACGGAATCCGTTTTCCATCAAAAAACTTCACAAAATCAATTTTTTTGCATTTATTTTATTCATCCATTTTCGACGAAATTCTTTTTCCGTCGAATAACTTCACAAAAAGAATTTCTTTTGCAATTTATTTTATTCATCCGTTTTAGACGGAATCCGTTTTCCGTCAAAAAACTTCACAATATCAATTTCTTTTGCATTTATTTTATTCATCCATTTTCGACGGAATCCGTTTTCCGTCAAAAAAACTTAACAAAATCAATTTCTTTTGCATTTATTTTATTCATCCATTTTCGACGGAATTCATTTTCCGTCAAAAATCTTCGACGAAATCCATTTTCCGTCGAAAAACATCACAAAATAAATTTCGTTTGCATTTATTTTATTCATCTATTTTCGACGAAATCCTTTTTTGTCGAAAAACTTCACAAAATCAATTTCTTTTGCATTTATTTTATTCATCCATTTTTTACGGAATCCGTTTTCCGTCAAAAAACTTCACAATATCAATTTATTTTGCATTTATTTTATTCATCCATTTTCGACGGAATCCGTTTTCCGTCAAAAAACTTCACAAAATCAATTTCTTTTGCATTTATTTTATACATCAGTTTTCGACGGAATCCATTTTCCATCGAAAAACTTCACAAAATCAATTTCTTCTGCATTTATTTTATTCGCCAGTTTTCAACGGAATCCATTTTCCATCGAAAAACTTCACAAAATCAATTTCTTTTGCATTTATTTTATTCGTCAGTTTTCAACGGAATCCATTTTCCATCGAAAAACTTCACAAAATCAATTTCTTTTGCATATAGTTTATTCATCAGTTTTCGACGGAATCCATTTTCCGTCGAAAAACTTCACAAAATCAATTTATTCTGCATTTATTTTATTCATCCATTTTCTACGGAACTCGTTTTCCGTCAAAAAACTTCACAATATCCATTTCTTTTGCATTTATTTTATTCATCCATTTTCGACGGAATTCATTTTCCGTCAAAAATCTACGACGGAATCCATTTTCCGTCGAAAAACTTCACAAAATAAATTTCATTTGCATTTATTTTATTCATTAGTTTTCGACGGAATCTACTTTCCGTCGAAAAACATCACAAAATCAATTTCATTTCCATTTATTTTATTCACCAGTTTTCGACGAAATTCTTTTTCCGTCGAAAAACTTCACAAAAAGAATTTCTTTTGCAATTTATTTTATTCATCCATTTTAGACGGAATTCATTTTCCGTCAAAAATCTGCGACGAAATCCATTTTCGTCGAAAAAATTCACCAAATCCATTTCTTTTGCATTTATTTTATTCATCCATTTTCGACGGATTACGTTTTCCGTCAAATAACTTCACAATATCAATTTTTTTGCATTTATTTTTATTCATCCATTTTCGACGGAATCCGTTTTCCATCAAAAAACTTCACAAAATCAATTTCTTTTGCATTTATTTTATTCATCCATTTTCGACGGAATTCATTTTCCGTCAAAAATCTTCGACGGAATCCATTTTCCGTCGAAAAACATCACAAAATCAATTTCTTTTGCATTTATTTTATTCATCCATTTTCGACGAAATTCTTTTTCCGTCGAAAAACTTCACAAAAAGAATTTCTTTTGCAATTTATTTTATTCATCCGTTTTAGACGGAATCCGTTTTCCGTCAAAAAACTTCGCAATATCAATTTCTTTTGCATTTATTTTATTCATCCATTTTCGACGGAATCCGTTTTCCGTCAAAAAACTTCACAAAATCAATTTCTTTTGCATTTATTTTATTCATCCATTTTCAAAATCAATTTCATTTTTCGAAAAACATCACAAAATCAATTTCTTTTGCATTTATTTTATTCATCCATTTTCGACGAAATTCTTTTTCCGTCGAAAAACTTCGCAAAAAGAATTTCTTTTGCAATTTATTTTATTCATCCGTTTTAGACGGAATCCGTTTTCCGTCAAAAAACTTCGCAATATCAATTTCTTTTGCATTTATTTTATTCATCCATTTTCGACGGAATTCATTTTCCGTCGAAAAACATCACAAAATAAATTTCGTTTGCATTTATTTTATTCATCCATTTTCGACGAAATCCATTTTTGTCGAAAAACTTCACAAAATCAATTTCTTTTGCATTTATTTTATTCATCCGTTTTTTACGGAATCCGTTTTCCGTCAAAAAACTTCTCAATATCAATTTATTTTGCATTTATTTTATTCATCCATTTTCGACGGAATCCGTTTTCCGTCAAAAAACTTCACAAAATCAATTTCTTTTGCATTTATTTTATACATCAATTTTCGACGGAATCCATTTTCCATCGAAAAACTTCACAAAATCAATTTCTTTTGCATTTATTTTATTCGTCAGTTTTCAACGGAATCCATTTTCCATCGAAAAACTTCACAAAATCAATTTCTTTTGCAATTTATTTTATTCATCCGTTTTAGACGGAATTCATTTTCCGTAAAAAATCTGCTACGAAATCCATTTTCACCGAAAAACTTCACGAAATCCATTTCTTTTGCATTTATTTTATTCATCCATTTTCGACGGATTACGTTTTCCGTCAAAAAACTTCACAATATCAATTTTTTTGCATTTATTTTTATTCATCCATTTTCGACGGAATCCGTTTTCCATCAAAAAACTTCACAAAATCAATTTATTTTGCATTTATTTTATTCATCAGTTTTCGACGGAATCCATTTTCCATCGAAAAACTTCACAAAATCAATTTCTTTTGCAATTTATTTTATTCATCCGTTTTAGACGGAATTCATTTTCCGTCAAAAATCTGCGACGAAATCCATTTCCGTCGAAAAACTTCACAAAATCAATTTCTTTTGCATTTATTTTATTCATCCATTTTCAACGGATTACGTTTTCCGTCAAAAAACTTCACAATATCAATTTTTTTGCATTTATTTTTATTCATCCATTTTCGACGGAATCCGTTTTCCATCAAAAAACTTCACAAAATCAATTTCTTTTGCATTTATTTTATTCGTCAGTTTTCAACGGAATCCATTTTCCATCGAAAAACTTCACAAAATCAATTTCTTTTGCATTTAGTTTATTCATCAGTTTTCGACGGAATCCATTTTCCGTCGAAAAACTTCACAAAATCAATTTATTCTGCATTTATTTTATTCATCCATTTTCGACGGAACTCATTTCCCGTCAAAAAACTTCACAAAATCAATTTCTTTTGCATTTATTTTTTTCATCCATTTTCGACGGAATTCATTTTACGTAAAAAATATTCGACGAAATCAATTTTCCGTCGAAAAACATCACAAAATCAATTTCTTTTGCATTTATTTTAATCTTCAGTTTTCGACGGAATCCATAATCCGTCGAAAAACTTCACAAAATCAATTTCTTTTGCATTTATTTTATTCATCAGTTTTCGACGAAATTCCTTTTCCGTCGAAAAACTTCACAAAATGAATTTATTTTGCAATTTATTTTATTCATCCGTTTTATACGGAATTCGTTTTCCGTTAAAAATCTTCGACGAAATCCATTTTCGTCGAAAAACTTCACAAAATCAATTTCTTTTGCATTTATTTTATTCATCCATTTTCGACGGAATCCGTTTTACCTCAAAAAACTTCACAATATCAATTTCTTTTTTTCATTTATTTTATTCATCCAATTTTGACGGAATCCGATTTCCGTCAAAAAACATCACAAAATCAATTTCTTTTGCATTTATTTTATTCATCCATTTTCAACGGAATTCATTTTCCTTAAAAAATCTTCGACGGAATCCATTTTCCGTCGAAAAACTTCATAAAATCAATTTCTTTTGCATTTATTTTATTCATCAGTTTTCGACACAATTCTTTTTCCGTCGAAAAACTTCAAAAAATCAATTTCTTTTGCATTTATTTTATTCATCCATTTTCGACGGAATACATTTTCCGTCAAAAATCTTCGATGGAATCAATTTTCCTTCGAAAAACTTCACAAAATCAATTTCCCGTCGAAAAACTTCACAAAATCCATTTCTTTTGCATTTATTTTATTCATCCATTTTCGACGGATTACGCTTTCCTTCAAAAAACTTCACAATATCAATTTTTTTGCATTTATTTTTATTCATCCATTTTCGACGGAATCCGTTTTCCATCAAAAAACTTCACAAAATCAATTTCTTTTGCATTTATTTTATTCGTCAGTTTTCAACGGAATCCATTTTCCATCAAAAAACTTCACAAAATCAATTTCTTTTGCATTTAGTTTATTCATCAGTTTTCGACGGAATCCATTTTCCGTCGAAAAACTTCACAAAATCAATTTATTTAGCATTTATTTTATTCATCCATTTTCGACGGAACTCGTTTTCCATCAAAAAACTTCACAATATCCATTTCTTTTGCATTTATTTTATTCATCCATTTTCGACGGAATCCGTTTTCCGTAAAAAAACTTCACAAAATCAATTTCTTTTGCATTTATTTTATTCATCCGTTTTTGACGGAATTCATTTTCCATCAAAAATCTTCGATGGAATCAATTTTCCGTCGAAAAACTTCACAAAATCAATTTCCCGTCGAAAAACTTCACAAAATCCATTTCTTTTGCATTTATTTTATTCATCCATTTTCGACGGATTACGTCTTCCGTCAAAAAACTTCACAATATCAATTTTTTTGCATTTATTTTTATTCATCCATTTTCGACGGAATCCGTTTTCCATCAAAAAACTTCACAAAATCAATTTCTTTTGCATTTATTTTATTCATCAGTTTTCGACGGAATCCATTTTCCATCGAAAAACTTCACAAAATCAATTTCTTTTGCATTTATTTTATTCGTCAGTTTTCAACGGAATCCATTTTCCATCAAAAAACTTCACAAAATCAATTTCTTTTGCATTTAGTTTATTCATCAGTTTTCGACGGAATCCATTTTCCGTCGAAAAACTTCACAAAATCAATTTATTTAGCATTTATTTTATTCATCCATTTTCGACGGAAATCGTTTTCCATCAAAAAACTTCACAATATCCATTTCTTTTGCATTTATTTTATTCATCCATTTTCGACGGAATCCGTTTTCCGTAAAAAAACTTCACAAAATCAATTTCTTTTGCATTTATTTTATTCATCCATTTTCGACGGAATTCATTTTCCGTCAAAAATCTTCGACGGAATCCATTTTCCGTCGAAAAACTTCACAAAATCAATTTCTTTTGCATTTATTTTATTCATCAGTTTTCGACGGAATCCATTTTCCATCGAAAAACTTCACAAAATCAATTTCACTTGCATTTATTTTATTCATCAGTTTTCGACGGAATCCATTTTCCGTCGAAAAACTTCACAAAATCAATTTCTTTTGCATTTATTTTATTCACCAATTTTCGACGAAATTCTTTTTCCGTCAAAAAACTTCACAAAAAGAATTTCTTTTGCAATTTATTTTATTCATCCGTTTTAGACGGAATTCATTTTCCGTCAAAAATCTGCGACGAAATCCATTTCGTCGAAAAACTTCACAAAATCCATTTCTTTTGCATTTATTTTATTCATCCATTTACGACGGATTACGTTTTCCGTCAAAAAACTTCACAATATCAATTTTTTTGCATATATTTTTATTCATCCAATTTCGACGGAATCCGTTTTCCATCGAAAAACTTCACAAAATCAATTTCATTTGCATTTAGTTTATTCATCAGTTTTCGACGGAATCCATTTTCCGTCGAAAAACTTCACAAAATCAATTTCTTTTGCATTTATTTTATTCACCAGTTCTCGACGAAATTCTTTTTCCGTCGAAAAACTTCACAAAAAGAATTTCTTTTGCATTTTATTTTATTCATCCATTTTAGACGGAATTCATTTTCCGTCAAAAATCTGCGACAAAATCCAATTTCGTCGAAAAACTTAACCAAATCCATTTCTTTTGCATTTATTTTATTCATCCATTTTCGACGGATTACGTTTTCCGTCAAAAAACTTCATAATATCAATTTTTTTGCATTTATTTTTATTCATCCATTTTCGACGGAATCCGTTTTCCCTCAAAAAACTTCACAAAATCAATTTCTTTTGCATTTATTTTATTAGTCAATTTTCAACGGAATCCATTTTCCATCGAAAAACTTCACAAAATCAATTTCTTTTGCATTTAGTTTATTCATCAGTTTTCGACGGAATCCATTTTCCGTCGAAAAACTTCACAAAATCAATTTATTCTGCATTTATTTTATTCATCCATTTTCGACGGAACTCGTTTTCCGTCAAAAAACTTCACAAAATCAATTTCTTTTGCATTTATTTTATTCATCCATTTTCGACGGAATTCATTTTCCGTAAAAAATCTTCGACGAAATCAATTTTCCGTCGAAAAACATCACAAAATCAATTTCTTTTGCATTTATTTTAATCTTCAGTTTTCGACGGAATCCATAATCCGTCGAAAAACTCCACAAAATCAATTTCTTTTGCATTTATTTTATTCATCAGTTTTTGACGGAATTCTTTTTCCGTCGAAAAACATCACAAAATGAATTTATTTTGCAATTTATTTTATTCATCAGTTTTATACGGAATTCATTTTTCGTTAAAAATCTTCGACGAAATCCATTTTCGTCGAAAAACTTCACAAAATCAATTTCTTTTGCATTTATTTTATTCATCCATTTTCGACGGAATCCGTTTTCTCTCAAAAAACTTCACAATATCAATTTCTTTTTTTCATTTATTTTATTCATCCATTTTTGACGGAATCCGATTTCCGTCAAAAAACATCACAAAATCAATTTCTTTTGCATTTATTTTATTCATCCATTTTCTACGGAATTCATTTTCCGTAAAAAATCTTCGACGAAATCCATTTTCCGTCGAAAAACTTCATAAAATCAATTTCTTTTGCATTTATTTTATTCATCAGTTTTCGACACAATTCTTTTTCCGTCGAAAAACTTCAAAAAATCTATTTCTTTTGCATTTATTTTATTCATCCATTTTCGACGGAATTCATTTTCCGTCAAAAATCTTCGACGGAATCCATTTTCCGTCGAAAAACTTCACAAAATCAATTTTCCGTCGAAAAACTTCACAAAATCAATTTCTTTTGCATTTATTTATTCATCAGTTTTCGACGGAATCCATTTTCCATCGAAAAACTTCACAAAATCAATTTCTTTTTCATTTATTTTATTCGTCAATTTTCGACGGAATCCATTTTCCGTCGAAAAACTTCACAAAATCAACTTCTTATGCATTTATTTTATTCATCAGTTTTCGACAAAATTCTTTTTCCGTCGAAAAACTTTAGAAAATCAATTTCTTTTTCATTTATTTTATTCATCTGTTTTTGACGGAATCCATTTTCCAAAGAAAAACTTCTCAAAATTAATTTCTTTTGCATTTATTTTATTCGTCAGTTTTCGACGGAATCCATTTTCCATCGAAAAACTTCACAAAATCAATTTCTTTTGCATTTAGTTTATTCATCAGTTTTCGACGGAATCCATTTTCCGTCGAAAAACTTCACAAAATAAATTTATTTTGCATTTATTTTATTCATCCATTTTCGACGGAACTCGTTTTCCGTCAAAAACTTCACAATATCCATTTCTTTTGCATTTATTTTATTCATCCATTTTCGACGGAATCCGTTTTCCGTAAAAAACCTTCACAAAATCAATTTCTTTTACAATTTATTTTATTCATCCGGTTTAGACGGAATTCATCTTCCGTAAAAAATCTGCGACGAAATCCATTTTCGTCGAAAAACTTCACAAAATCCATTTCTTTTGCATTTATTTTATTCATCCATTTTCGACGGATTACGTTTTCCGTCAAAAAACTTCACAATATCAATTTTTTTGCATTTATTTTTATTCATCCATTTTCGACGGAATACGTTTTCCATCAAAAAACTTCACAAAATCAATTTCTTTTGCATTTATTTTATTCATCAGTTTTCGACGGAATCCATTTTCCATCAAAAAACTTCACAAAATCAATTTCTTTTGCATTTATTTTATTCGTCAATTTTCCACGGAATCCATTTTCCATCGAAAAACTTCACAAAATCAATTTCTTTTGCATTTAGTTTATTCATCAATTTTCGATGGAATCCATTTTCTGTCGAAAAACTTCACAAAATCAATTTCTTTTGCATTTATTTTATTCATCCATTTTTTACGGAATCCGTTTTTCGTCAAAAAACTTCACAATATCAATTTATTTTGCATTTATTTTATTCATCCATTTTCGACGGAATCCGTTTTCCGCCAAAAAACTTCACAAAATCAATTTCTTTTGCATTTATTTTTATTCATCCATTTTCGACGGAATCCATCTTCCATCGAAAAACTTCACAAAATCAATTTCTTTTGCAATTTATTTTATTCATCCGTTTTAGACGGAATTCATTTTCCGTCAAAAATCTGCGACGAAATCCATTTTCGTCGAAAAACTTCACAAAATCCATTTCTTTTGCATTTATTTTATTCATCCATTTTCGACGAATTACGTTTTCCGTCAAAAAACTTCACAATATCAATTTTTTTGCATTTATTTTTATTCATCCATTTTCGACGGAATCCGTTTTCCATCAAAAAACTTCACAAAATCAATTTCTTTTGCATTTAGTTTATTCATCAGTTTTCGACGGAATCCATTTTCCATCGAAAAACTTCACAAAATCAATTTCTTTTGCATTTATTTTATTCGTCAGTTTTCCACGGAATCCATTTTCCATCGAAAAACTTCACAAAATCAATTTTTTTGCATTTAGTTTATTCATCAGTTTTCGACGGAATCCATTTTCCGTCGAAAAACTTCACAAAATCAATTTATTCTGCATTTATTTTATTCATCCATTTTCGACGGAACTCGTTTTCCGTCAAAAAACTTCACAAAATCAATTTCTTTTGCATTTATTTTATTCATAAGTTTTCGACACAATTCTTTTTCCGTCGAAAAACTTCAAAAAATCAATTTCTTTTGCATTTATTTTATTCATCCATTTTCGACGGATTACATTTTCCGTCAAAAATCTTCGACGGAAATTTTCCGTCGAAAAACTTCAAAAAATAAATTTCTTTTGCATTTATTTTATTCATCCATTTTCGACGGAATTCATTTTCCGTCCAAAATCTTCACAAAATCAATTTCTTTTTCATTTATTTTATTCATCAATTTTCGACGGAATCCATTTTCCGTCGAAAAACTTCACAAAATCAACTTCTTACGCATTTATTTTATTCATCAGTTTTCGACAAAATTCTTTTTCCGTCGAAAAACTTCAGAAAATCAATTTCTTTTTCATTTATTTTATTCATCTGTTTTTGACGGAATCCATTTTCCATCAAAAAAACTTCACAAAATCAATTTCTTTTGCATTTATTTTATTCGTCAGTTTTCGACGGAATCCATTTTCCATCGAAAAACTTCACAAAATCAATTTCTTTTGCATTTAGTTTATTCATCAGTTTTCGACGGAATCCATTTTGCGTAGAAAAACTTCACAAAATCAATTTATTTTGCATTTATTTTATTCATCCATTTTCGACGGAACTCATTTTCCGTAAAAAAACTTCACAATATCCATTTCTTTTGCATTTATTTTATTCATCCATTTTCGACGGAATCCTTTTTCCGTAAAAAAACTTCACAAAATCAATTTCTTTTGCATTTATTTTATTCATCAGTTTTCGACGGAATCCATTTCCCGTCGAAAAACTTCACAAAATCAATTTCATTTGCATTTATTTTATTCATCCATTTTCGACGGAATTCATTTTCCATCAATTTCTTTTGCATTTAGTTTATTCATCAGTTTTAGACGGAATCCATTTTCCGTCGAAAAACTTCACAAAATCAATTTATTCTGCATTTATTTTATTCATCCATTTTCGACGGAATTCCTTTTCCGTCAAAAAACTTCACAAAATCAATTTCTTTTGCATTTATTTTATTCATCCATTTTCGACGGAATTCATTTTCCGTAAAAAATCTTCGACGAAATCCATTTTCCGTCGAAAAACTTCACAAAATCAATTTCTTTTGCATTTATTTTATTCATCAGTTTTCGACGGAATCTATTTTCAGTCGAAAAACATCACAAAATCAATTTCTTTTGCATGTATTTTATTCACCAGTTTTCGACGAAATTCTTTTTCCGTCGAAAAACTTCACAAAAAGAATTTCTTTTGCAATTTATTTTATTCATCCGTTTTAGACGGAATTCGTTTTCCTTCAAAAATCTTCGACGAAATCAATTTTCGTCGAAAAACTTCACAAAATCCATTTCTTTTTGCATTTATTTGATTCATCCATTTTTGACGGAATCCGTTTTCGTCAAAAAACTTCACAATATCAATTTCTTTTGCATTTATTTTATTCATCCATTTTCAACGGAATCCGTTTTCCGTCAAAAAACTTCACAAAATCAATTTCTTTTGCATTTATTTTATTCATCAGTTTTCGACGGAATCCATTTTCCGTCGAAAAACATCACAAAATCAATTTCTTTTGCATTTATTTTATTCATCTATTTTCGACGAAATCCATTTTTGTCGAAAAACTTCACAAAATCAATTTCTTTTGCATTTATTTTATTCATCCATTTTTTACGGAATCCGTTTTCCGTCAAAAAACTTCAAAAAATCAATTTCTTTTGCAGTTATTTTATTCATCAGTTTTCGACGGAATCCATTTTCCATCGAAAAACTTCACAAAATCAATTTCTTTTACATTTATTTTATTCGTCAGTTTTCCACGGAATCCATTTTCCATCGAAAAACTTCACAAAATCAATTTCCTTTGCATTTAGTTTATTCATGAGTTTTCGACGAAATCCATTTTTCGTCGAAAAACTTCACAAAATCAATTTATTCTGCATTTATTTTATTCATCCATTTTCGACGGAACTCGTTTTCCGTCAAAAAACTTCACAATATCCATTTCTTTTGCATTTATTTTATTCATCCATTTTCGACGGAATTCATTTTCCGTCAAAAATCTGCGACGAAATCCATTTTCGTCGAAAAACTTCACAAAATCCATTTCTTTTGCATTTGTTTTATTCATCCATTTTCGACGGATTTCGTTTTCCGTCAAAAAACTTCACAATATCAATTTTTTTGCATTTATTTTTATTCATCCATTTTCGACGGAATCCGTTTTCCATCTAAAAACTTCACAAAATCAATTTCTTTTGCATTTATTTTATTCATCAGTTTTCGACGGAATCCATTTTCCATCGAAAAACTTCACAAAATCAATTTCTTTTACGTTTATTTTATTCATCAGTTTTCAACGGAATCCATTTTCCATCGAAAAACTTCACAAAATCAATTTCTTTTGCATTTAGTTTATTCATCAGTTTTCGACGGAATCCATTTTCCGTCGAAAAACTTCACAAAATCAATTTATTTTGCATTTATTTTATTCATCCGTTTTCGACGGAATACATTTTCCGTCAAAAATCTACGACGGAATCCATTTTCCGTCGAAAAACTTCACAAAATCAATTTCATTTGCATTTATTTTATTCATCAGTTTTCGGCGGAATCTATTTTTCGTCGAAAAACATCACAAAATCAATTTCTTTTGCATTTATTTTATTCACCAGTTTTCGACGAAATTCTTTTTCCGTCGAAAAACTTCACAAAAAGAATTTCTTTTGCATTTTATTTTATTCATCCATTTTAGACGAAATTCATTTTCCGTCAAAAATCTGCGACAAAATCCATCTTCGTCGAAAAACTTCACCAAATCCATTTCTTTTGCATTTATTTTATTCATCCATTTTCGACGGATTACGTTTTCCGTCAAAAAACTTCACAATATCAATTTTTTTGCATTTATTTTTATTCATCCATTTTCGACGGAATCCGTTTTCCATCAAAAAACTTCACAAAATCAATTTCTTTTGCATTTATTTTATTCATCCATTTTCGACGAAATTCTTTTTCCGTCGAATAACTTCACAAAAAGAATTTCTTTTGCAATTTATTTTATTCATCCGTTTTAGACGGAATCCGTTTTCCGTCAAAAAACTTCACAATATCAATTTCTTTTGCATTTATTTTATTCATCCATTTTCGACGGAATCCGTTTTCCGTCAAAAAACTTAACAAAATCAATTTCTTTTGCATTTATTTTATTCATCCATTTTCGATGGAATTCATTTTCCGTCAAAAATCTTCTACGAAATCCATTTTCCGTCGAAAAACATCACAAAATAAATTTCGTTTGCATTTATTTTATTCATCTATTTTCGACGAAATCCTTTTTTGTCGAAAAACTTCACAAAATCAATTTCTTTTGCATTTATTTTATTCATCCATTTTTTACGGAATCCGTTTTCCGTCAAAAAACTTCACAATATCAATTTATTTTGCATTTATTTTATTCATCCATTTTCGACGGAATCCGTTTTCCGTGAAAAAACTTCACAAAATCAATTTCTTTTGCATTTATTTTATACATCAGTTTTCGACGGAATCCATTTTCCATCGAAAAACTTCACAAAATCAATTTCTTCTGCATTTATTTTATTCGCCAGTTTTCAACGGAATCCATTTTCCATCGAAAAACTTCACAAAATCAATTTCTTTTGCATTTATTTTATTCGTCAGTTTTCAACGCAATCCATTTTCCATCGAAAAACTTCACAAAATCAATTTCTTTTGCATTTAGTTTATTCATCAGTTTTCGACGGAATCCATTTTCCGTCGAAAAACTTCACAAAATCAATTTCTTTTGCATTTATTTTATTCGTCAGTTTTCCACGGAATCCATTTTCCATCGAAAAACTTCACAAAATCAATTTCTTTTGCATTTAGTTTATTCATCAGTT
>JAVKPL010007604.1:0-30693 GCA_032173675.1 Gastrolobium villosum
GCTATGTTATGTTTTGTACTAGAGTTTCAGTTACGTATTGCTGTTTTCACTTTTACCACGCTAACAACAAACATACAAATTATGATCACAACAACACAAGCACCTAAGACCCTAGCTGACCTATCAACTGTCCTAATTTTTTTGTCCATCCTATCTAACTCCTCCCACCCCCATCTTCAGGCATATGTCATTCAGTTTTCTTTCCTGTTGATGAAGCTTCATTCCTTGCTTCGAGTAATCTTCACAATCTTGCTCTCTCATCATCATCTCCACATACTTCAACTTGAAGTTAATTTCAGCAACATCCAACTCCACAGTATGAATTCTTGCTTCTTCCAGCTCCATGGGTTCATTACACATGTCATCTACACATCTAAAAAAATCACAAAAGGGCTTCTTCTCCTGCAAAAACAAAAAACCACGCTTACCAAGTGTTCAAACTCATTAAGGGGCAGATTACAAATTCATACCTTGAAATTAGGACAACCAAGGAAAGCCATGTTTGGATTCTTTGAACTTTGGAAGGATACACATGTTGTCTCCCACATTTGCACCTCCAACCGGCGGTCTTGTCATTGTCTCTCCACTGCATAATTCCTCCACTTGACTCCCAATTCCAGAAGAAACACTATCTTCTCCACGCCCAGAAATCCGGTCGAGGGGCTGATGAGTCGGGTTCACTATTAAAGTAAACATTTTGGGCGTATTGCTGATTAGGGATTTGGTCATCAATTCGGGGGATGGAGTTTCACTCAGGGTTCAATTTGCTTTTCATCTGGGATTTTTAGTATTAGGGTTCATCATTGGGGTTGTCTTAACCATTTTGCTCTAAAACGTCGTCGGACTTCATGGACAGGTTTGCAAACCATTTGGACGAAATCGTGTCTGTTCAGAAATTCCAGCGTGTCAACCATCCAGTCCGCGTCAGAAGATAACGTGCCACATGGGTACTGTTAGTTCAACCGCGACGGACGGATGACAGAAGGACTAACGTGGCCCTTACACAACTTCGTTTTCGTTTGCGTAATAGTATTTTTGTTTAGTCATATTCTTTAAAGTTGACTTTAAAGTTTGAAGTATGGTAATGAGATTAACTATTTACGTTTTTAGTTTAAAAAACTTATAAATTTTCGAAAGTTCAACTATTTAATTTTTTAATTAATATATCTAGCATTTTAAAAGAGTTAAATATAAAATGATATTTTCGAGTGCGTCAGATGACATTGACAAAAATAGATTCAAAAAACTTAATACGAAAGGGAAATGTGCAACCTTTGGTGATTATTAAATTTATTTTAGGGTTTATACCCTATTGGAAGTTGTCTTCTCAGTGAATCTACGGCCACCGAACCATTAAAATATCGAGCATGAGAGAAGAAAGGGGGAACCATCATCAATTATAAGAAAGCTAAATCTAAGAGCTGCGCAATTGTATATCATATAAGAGCCTGACATTTTTTATCAACTTGGAAAGTCTTGAAAAGCAAACCCTTTTTTTTTTTTCGGGATGTACTATTTCCACCATTAAGTCCCTCGTCATCAGATTCAAGATCCCCTTCTTGACCAATTAATTATGTAGGAAACTATGAATCTATATCATTACATTATAAGAGTTTTATAAGAGTTATGTTGTAGGAAAAGTGATTATGTTATGTTACAGTCATTCAAAGTTTTTTTTCATCAGACTCAAGATGTTGTGTGTGACCAATTAATTATGTAGGAAACTATGAATCTATATCATTACATTATAAAGTTTTATAAGAGTTATGTTGTAGGAAAACATGATTGTATTATGTTATAAAATTATACGTTGATTTTTTTGCTACGGACCTTACAAAATATGTGTCACATACATTTACGAGAGCAGAGTAGACTTCATACGATATAAAAACCCAGGAGTTATTTGGTAGATTGTCATTATCAGCCTTAGACAACACGACCATCGATGATTGTTTAAAATTATACGTTGATGTGTTTGATGGACATATAAAAAATATAAATCACATACACGTACGAGAGCAGAATAAAGACTTCATACAATATAAAAACCCTTAAGATTTAAGAATATACAAGTATCTAAATATTTAAACAAGAATCTTGACAGAGCGGCGTCGTGCCCGATCAATTTGTGTCTAACAACTACCATTACTGGTCATAATATTACAAAAAAAAAAAAAAAAAGTATATGATGCTTTCATTCAAAATAAAATAAAGCAATTTGGCCATGTCAAGTGTCAACTAGCAATGGTGAGCAGCCGAGTTGCCGCAGAGTTAATCTCTTTAAGAAGCAATAAGGAAAAGGACGAGTGAAACTCGCACCAATCACGAAGCTCTATATGTATATTCATCCATTATTTAATTGTAAGTTGTAACATCTCGAAAAGTCTCCACATAGTTTAAATAGAGAATGCAATAAGTTCCACACCACTGACGTGTTGTGTGACCTTAACCTAACTTATGACCAGTCAATGCTCCATCCTAGCAAGACTAATTAAGTGGGTGGGTGGAAATATTCAACGAGATTAACATCTTTGATCTAATTTAATTATCATTGATGAAACTCTGTAATTTTACTTCAGTTGCTCTACTGTTGCATTACCACATTACCTGCTTTGCTTCGATTTATTTTACTACAGTATCTAAACTCTACAAATCTTATATAAGCTGCATAAAGCAATTTGCTCTACAAATACGTATTGGATGCCCTGAGCGTTCCCCATATTCCTTTTTTCTTTTCTTTTTTGGTATATTCTATATTCCAATTAAACTCGCCTATTAGTTTATCAAATTTACAATACATCATTCCAAGATATGGGATATGGAATTTTGGATAGTTGAATTCATAAACTAGTCCTTTCAACTATGTTATGCTTTCTCAAAAACACACGGAATTAATTGAAACGTAGCGTAGTTTACAACCTGTATATTGCTTTTGAGCAATTGCAATTTAGATTGAAACCTTTTCAACATCATGCAGAATGGTTTACTCACAAGGCAAAAAGGTAACTGACTTCGAGTCTCGAAGAGTTTTACTACTTTGTAGGACCATTTCATAAAACAAACTCTAGATCAAGTGTAGAGAGATAAAACCGCTTTCTATGACCATCTATTCATGACAAAGCAAGTAAGGACAGAACAACAGAAGGTACATGGGGAAACATAGACATTGCTGAATACGTTTGTGATATTCTAGCACAAGTTGAACCAGACAATCACATCGGTCAGCAAGGAATTCAGCATGCTTCCCAGGTCTTGACAAATTCATAAGTCTAAAAACAAAAATTTCTTAATTAGGCAAACAGAGAACATGACAATGCAACAAATGGTATACTGTTTTTCTTCCCAAGTTAAACAACAGAACTCGTGAAATATACATATCATTCCATCCATAAGAAAATAAATGCTATAAATGGAATATAAAACTGGATTTCTTCTGTTTTAACAACAAATCATAAGGTTTCCACAAGAGAAAATTGGCAGGAAGGATGAGGGAAGCTCAACCTAATCTGGATGCTTAGGACCACATTATTGCTACTATGTGCATTGTTTCCAACTGAGTTTGATCCTTTACTATGATTGCATACTATTACGCACAAACTTATACTGTGCATCTACCACACCATTTACAAGCAAAACTGAGGGATGGAAGCACCAAAAGCTCAACTTTTCTTTGATTTGAGCTGTATGCCAAGTAGAACAAGTCCCACCATAGTAAATGCAGACAAGATCGTGGAGGTGTAGAAAAGAGCAAGTAATGCTCCCCTTAAAGACTGCAGCCAAACATTTAGAAATTTTGGGCATCAGATATCAGTAGTCAACAGAAACGAGTTGATTTGATGTGAGTGAAAAGTTATTCCAAAGCACCTTAGCAAGCTGCAAAGCATTGTCATTTGCATACTCCAAAGAACTCTCGGGAATGTTTTGAATTCCCTGAGCAATTTCCCAAGAAAGAATCCTATGTTCCATGTTTAAAAAAGATCTAAGTTTCCCGATCACAAACCTCTTTCTTATAAAAGTCAAGTTTAACAGGGAAAACTTACCCAAAAACAAATCCAATTACAGCCCCAATAATGGCTTTATCTGGTGTTAATTCAACCTGCAAATCTCCAAACTGCACTTGGCAACGGTTACTAATTTTGCAGTTTCAAGGTTTTAGTTTCTTATTACAGGAAACTTCCCATAACCAGAGACAGATTAATTACAGACCTTCAGCATCCTAGTTTCCTCTTTGGGTTGTTCATCTATTGCTGCAGTTGAACTAGCAGATAAAGCTCTCCCTGCTGCAATCATTGATTTTGCAATCTATGATGGTTAAACATTGCCAAATATCAGTATTACTTAGATAACAATAACTATTTCAAATGTGCTAACAAGGATTCTGTGTATTTATATAATTTGTTTAATCTGTGCACAGGGGTGATCTAATTGGATTGCTAACCTGGTCTATTTTTCCCAGACCTAGCAATAATAATAGTCTTTAAAAGCAAAAAGAAAATTGACTTGAACACTAACAAATAGTCAGAAAATTGATTTTCACTATGTTAGACTGTTATCAATTAGTCATTGCAGAAACATGTTATCTTTGGCATTTATGGCCAAGCAACGAAAAGTGTTCCTATACAAAGTTAATGCATCAATTAATACAAACTTCTAGTTGATATCAGTTTTACTTGTCACTGAATGGGCCGAAGTGGTTAGTAAGTAGTAACTGCTAAACCGAATCCTTTTTTTTTTTTTTGGTGCATTATGAAAACCGCTAACCCTCACCAGAGGTCAACACACTTCCATGTAAGAATTTTTCTTGATGTCTAGAGACTAAGTAATCGCACTTCAAACTATGAATATGAAGGAAAGATAACAACAAAGAATTGATTACAGAAAAATATTTTATGGTTCTTCGGTTTCCTCTTTTTTTTCCTAACAATAGCTTGGTATCCTAAATTTGTTTCAATACATGTTTTCGAAGAGAATAAATAATTATTTCAAAACAAACTAAACTCATATCATATAGAGGGTAAATGAACTCGTATCGTAACAAACAGGAAGATCAGTTAAATGATTAAAATGAAAAAAAAAAAAAACAAAAGAGCAGAACCGCTCATTCTGATTGGATATCAGTTAGTTATTCACCTAAATATGCCAAACATATTCTCATTACATTAACTTCTTGGAAGCCAGAGAACAACCAGCACAAATTGGGTAGTGTAAATACCTTTTGTGGCTCACCTTGGCCATACTGTCCCATTGATTGAAACCTTCTTCCAGCAGATACCAAACGCTTGCCAAGTGCTAAGCAGCAAAGAGAACAAAGAGATCTTCAAGCTACATCCCTTATAATCTTGGGGGAGGGATTTGTTTGGAGGGGTACCTTATTAAAAGCTCATTGATAAGTTGATCAAGGGTATACCTGATTTGGCAGTGCCTGACAAATTGGCCTCTATCAAAGGAAGCTTCGCCACTAAAGAGTGGGAGGTTGACGTGTCAGCAAGTTGCCATGCTCGAGAGAGGTTTAGCAGTGTCTCTCCCAACTCTTGACCACACTGAGAAAATACATTCATTCCCATTAAATATATTTTCTATTTTTGAAAGGAAAATACACCAGTAACACAAATTGGATACATCTTTCGGAGGCAATCAATGGATTAGCACTAGGTTACATACATGTGAACCTCAAACGCTTCAATATAACTTTCCAAGAATATATTCACTGCCAATGAAGAATTTTTTTTACATGAAACCACTTGTGCAGGGACTGTTTCATCTAACCATTAACATTGTAACACTCAATCTTAATTGGAATCTTAATTGTGCTTGCAGAGTAGGTAGTAATAACTAATAAGTACCAACCTCATCCAAGATAGGTCCGTTTGAAAGGTCGAAGGCGGCGTCGTTTAGCTTCATAAATCACAAATATGATTCCAAAGCAAAGGAACATTTTTAAATATGTTATCAATTAATAATGGAAACGATTACATGAAAACGCTGAGTGCAGACACAGCAAAAAGGATTGCACTGCACTTACGTCTAATCGAAGATCGCGGGGAAGCTGCGCAAAGTAATCAGGAGGAAGAACAAAACTGTCCTGCAACATAAACGCACACGAACTACTAAATTAGGAAATTTAAAATAAAAAAGGGATTTCAGTTGAAATTTGAAACCCACCCAGAAGTTTTTTTTTTTTTAGAATTAAAAGAAAAGCGCTAAATTAGAAGCATGGGAAATGAATGGCTTACAGCAATATCTTGGAGAAGAGCTTGAGGGTCAGGTTCTATGGATTTGGGCGAGTCGGAGTCTGTTAGAGAAAAACGCACGGCGAGAGGTTTGGGAAGGAAATTGGTTTTGGTAGAAGAAGTAGTAGAGGCGAATCTGAATGAAGTTAAGGAAGCGAATTGATGGGTGTAACCATGGGATAGAGGGGTTATTGAAGACCATAATTTGGCGAGCGGCGGAAGGAGATGAAGCGAAGCTGAAGCCATTGTTTTCTACCCAACTTTGATTCGATTGAAGCTATGAAACATTCAGTGTCAGCCACTGAAATTCCGACAGAAAATTTTAAATGTGCATGTAACTTATCTGTTTGTGGATAAAGTGTTTTGTTTTTTTATTAAGGAAAAAAGAAGACGCTCAATTTGTTATTTTTGGGACGTCTTTATTTAACCATCATATCAAATAAGATATCTTCTCTAATAATTTAAAAAAAAACAGAGACAATTTTTCATTTTTATTTGTATGCAACTTTCTAGTGCATTACAAATCAAAAACTAATTTATTAACGACTCTAGCAATACATTTTTACAGCCGATACTTAATTTCACCAGAGATAGGCTTGTAGCTGATACTTCTTAAATGTATAAAAAGATAATTACACATCCCCGTCATTAACTGTGTCCTTGCGCACACCTCTCCACTGGTATGTCGTGAAATGATGGAGAACGGATGAGAAGTCAAAACCCATACACTTGGACAGAAAGTTGTGTAATAAAAAGCTATTCAGCGTGTAAAATGATTTTGATTAACAATGGTGTGAATTGATTCCTGCATTACTTGGTTCATGCTTAAGCCCTTCGTTTCTGTTTCCTTTGAAACAAAAAAGATATCAGCGGGAAGGAGACGATGAAGAATAAGCAGCAGAAGCAAACCAACAAACAAGGCCCCAACGTCTTGAGAAGTTCATATGCGAAATGGCGACATTAAACTCAAAACTACATTTGAACGAATACAGAACTAGTTTCAATCCAAGTGGAGTATCAAACCATGTCTTACAATGCTAGTAAACAGTATTCGCTGCTTAGCCATAAATTGAGAAAAATTAAAATCTAGCTTACAACACGAGTGAAATCAAATCCCTTTGTATGTAAAATAATTTGCAAAGTAAAATATAAGCTTGCGTTCTTGTATGGCTAAAAAAATGCTCACATATAATTTCTCACTCTAACAAGGCATGTTAGTAGATTTCTACAGGACCTTTTTCAGATGAAAGGGAGAACAGATTCCAGCTTGATGTTTAGTATTCTTGTCAGCTTGCAACCTTTGCAACCTTTCTTTGCTCACTCTGACCTGTTAATGGGCACTGCATCTCTGTCCAACTTATTGGAACCATCGTTGCACCTAAACAGAAAGAAAGTATAACAAGTTGAGGCACACTGAACTCGATCAGGTATATCCTAGGGAATGATAGTGATATATAAAACATCATTCCATGGTGTGTGTGTCGCAGTCACATAAGCTTAAATGAAAAAATCCGTTTCAAAATTGCCCAGCATCTATATGAAAATCCCTACTGATAATAGGTGCTCAGCCCCTGCAAATATACAACTTGTAATACAATTATTAGATTTTACTTCAGTGCTTGCTATAAATAAGATGAAACAGCATTAAGGACATAGGACATACGGGATAAATTAATGTGAGAATGCATGAAAAGCTAAACGTCAAACAGTTCACCAGACTAAATTTCAAGTGGAATCTAAAACATTTCCAAGATTATCTCTAGTTGATTCCTTTCATTCATAACTAATTCATATTCCAATTCAAATCATGACAGCAATCCAAAGCACTAATAAGGTAAAACCTACATGCACTACTAAACTATTCCCACATGCTCAATGATAACTGTTACTGTGTTTACTACTAACTGATAAATTGATGCAATTTACTCATATCTGGGACACATTTCGGGGAACATCCAAACTATTCTCGTCAAATTTAAACATGCATTTAGTTCCCTTGGGCTTCAGCATTACTAGACCTATCACCCTAATAAAAGTTCCATCAAGAGAAATCAACGACCCAGCAATAGTACAAGTTGAACATATCGGACTTAGAGGAAGCTTCCTTCAACCCCAAATGCACTTCTATTGTTCTTAATTTCTTATTGCATTACTTCCCAAAGAAAAACAAGCAGAAGAAAAACCATAGTCACTAAATAGACAAAATAAAGGAACCAAAAAGAAAGCTGCCACATAATCAACTAGACTTGAGTAACACAACAACCTATATAAAAAAGCAGTCACATAAATCACTAACATAAACTACCAGCAACAAACTGCAATCACTTATGACTTATGAGGCTGCAACTCCCAGAATATGAGCACAAAACTCACCAGCAGTGCTTTCTGCAGAGACAACACCAAGTTCATTCTTTGCCGTCGACAGAAAGTACGCCCGGGAATCTCCAAGAGAAAGCTGATAAAAACGGATTGAGTTAAAGTGCTTTTCAAGTAGCAACCAATTGATGCATAAGAGCAACTTGAAAAAAATTCAATGATCAACTTGTTAAAACTCTTAAAGCAGCAATAATAACAATACCACAAGAGCTCTAATAATGTCACCGGGACGAAAAGCTAAGTGCATATCTACTTTATCAATCTCAGTTGCTCTAACATCTTGCTGCCTGTCAAAACAAAACAAGAATTATAAACTTGAACAATTTTAAAACATAAAACATAATTGATTATTAGAACTCCAAAAGTTAAACAACATGATATATATATATATATATATAGATAGATACCTAATGATGCCAGTAAATTTTTCTCTAACAGACTTTTGTCCAACACACACAATATCAGCTGAAGCGGACCTAGCCATTACTTTGGTGACACGCGCAATGACAATAGATCCAGGCTCTGGAACAGGTCCATGAGCCTTGTGACCAGTTACTTCAACGGTAGGTCTCTGTATGATAGAATCATAGAAATATAGTTCAGTAACAGTATACAACTATAATTACAGGCTCAACGAAGCAGTTAATAATTTGTTTGGTGGATTCATTCTATTGTTTTGTGCCCTAAACACTAAACCCTACCTGGTCAGGAGATTCCGGCGCCGGAGGTATTTTACGGAGGAAGCCAGTTAGGGTGGCGTAAACGGTGTTGTTGTGAAGCGACGCGTATGCTCCTCTTCCGGCTTTCACATCCCAACTTCGACCCACCACTTCTCCTGGTGTTACCATCACTGCTTCTTTCTCTTCTTCCATTAACACACTCTTCTTTTCTCTTCAAATTTCAAAACCACTCTTACACACTCTTCACCCTCACCCAATTAGCCTTCACTAGTTTTCTGGGCTAAGCCACTGAGTCCAAATCAATTTCTTGATGGACCGGCCCCTTTGGTTTTTTTTTTATATAAATATTTTTAAATAAAAATATACTTTGATTCAATTCGGATTAATTTATATTACACATGCCTAAATAAAAGTATATTTATTTTTTACGTGAATAAATAAATAATTATTTATATTTATTTAATTTAAAAAAAATTATTTTTAATTCACTAAAAAGTTTAAGAATAAATACACCCATACTTGATTGTTAATGTTAGAAGTATTTAAAAAATTATAGACGGAAAAACCCAAAAAAAATAATTAAATTAGAGCAGCTTTCTGATCCAAATTTTAAAATAGTTCGATCCAATATGGACTGGAAATTTTATACGTTTCTCAAATTATATTTTATCTAATAAACTTTCATATTATTTACACTTATTTAATAAATTTCTTATTATATTTTAAGTCAAATTTAATATTTTTTCTCAAAATTAATTTAATCTGAAATTTTTTTATTGTTCACTTGAAATATCTATTTTCATTTATCTTAAAATTAAAAATATGACCCGGCTAATCGATTTGATAAAAAATAAATAAATTGGAATGTGATAAATCATGCTAAGGCTCGTTATTTTTTTTTACCATAAGCAACCTGAATTGATAATTTGGCTTTTATTTTAACAATTCTACCGGAACTCGCATAATAATACATTTGCAAACTAATTTTTGCAAAACTAACTATACAAGAGCTTGAATCCTTTATGCAAGCTTATTTATTACAATGTTATTTGAAACCATCTCTCGCAATTAGAATCTTATTTGTTTAATATCTCAGCATTAATTTTTACATTTGTCTATGAGAAAATATTCAAAAATGTTTTTTTTTATGAAATGCTTTAATTTTATTTTTGACAGTGATGTGACTACTCATCTATGTGAAAGGATAGCCATAGTATATTTCGTTCGTTGCGTATGAAACTTGAAAAAGAACGGGTTGGGTTATCTTATGTTAATGCCAAAACAACCTGGGCCATTAAGAGGTCACTGCTTCTTTAATTTTCCCATTCAGAAATCATCAATTTCTCACAGGCACACAAACATGAGTGCCATCATTTCTGATCTTTGGTTCAGTTTCCAGTACTTCCGTCCAAGAGACGACACTAGTAAAAGAAGACAACACGCATTTTTTATTTCTAGAAATAACCCATCGTTGAAATTAAAGACCCTTTTTTTTTTACAAAAAAGAAAGACCCTTTTTATATACGGCAAATGACAATTCAGCTCAAAGATGCATATTGATATTGATATTCCCCTCTCCAAGCAAGGGCAAGAATATTTCAGGGATACCCTTTATCAGTGCCAAAAGGAGCAAACTTTAACACAGCGGCGCAAATTGGCTCAGCACATCGTTTCGTAAATTTTGAGCATCAATTCCTAATAAGTAAAGGAGGCATGCCATTTTGCCACGCATATTTGCACGTGTAATAAAGCCCTAGATATTTATTTTTTTTGTGATAGAGAAAGAAATAAAACCTGAGATTTTTAAGGTTGTGGTTGTGGGATCACATGCAAAAAGATCAAAACTAAAGGAAGAGCATCATTATATATACTGTTTTCACACGAATAAATCTTTGGTGTTATGTAGCACAAAGATTCAGTGTCTCCCACCAATGGAAGCATTACATATCATAAGAAAAAAAGAAAAAAAAAATTTGTCATAGAAAAAAAATCTTTCGCTGACATGTAATTTTTCTAGTAGTGGAATGTACTGAATCTTTGATCCTACAGTACTAAATCAAAGCAAAGATTTATTCGTTTCCACACAGCATCTAGTTCGGATACATTGCTAGTAGACTACAATGGTAGGATTCACATTTATTAGTTTATTTTCCTGGTGAATATTAAGCACGATGAACAATAAAAAAATTCAAATATATTTAGTTCTAATATCAATCAATTGGAAGACTCGAATTTGTAATGCTTGTCCACGGCTACGGATACGTCCCACGTGCAACTAAGTCCCTTGGGTATGATGACAAGGTCACCGGCACCAAACTCCACAGACTCAGATGATGAACCTTTTGGGTAAACCTTCACTCTCCCTCTCAGCAAATAACATGTCTCTTGGGCATCGAATTTGAGCAAGTACTTCCCAGGAGGACAACCCCATCTAATAAAAAAACACAAAATTTCATTGGATCCATCGAAATAATAATCATGCATATATATATCTGATAAGAAATTGCTGCCTAAAAAAAGTAAAGACAAAAAAAAAAAACTTAATTTGATATATGACTTGGTCACTCACTTGGGCCACAAATTTATACCCAGCTCTGATAATCTTGATTTTGAAAGATTGCTTTCAATTTTGATAGTTAGCTCTGAAGAAGACCGTGGTGCTGATGTTGATGCCATGAATATGTAAGAAGTTGAACAGAGGAAAATGAATGAAGAAAAAGAAGAGTCCAGAATTAAAACTGGTTAAAGAAGTGGTTGGCCTGCTGCTCAGATTCATTTAAAAAAAAAAAGGGTTCTGGTCAGAGGTAGAGAAATGTAATATTTATACATGAGAAGTATTATATAATGAAAGAATAATCTTTTGGTCAGGTTATAGGAAGAGCTTTCGGTACAGCACTAGTAAATTGAATTGATCCATTATTATTGGAGAGGTAGACAATTTTACTTCTAACTTCAAATTTATTGTGCATGAACTTTATTATTGTTCCTTTTATGTATACAAGGACCAAGGGTGAGAAACATTTGAAAACGTGCAAATATCAAATATGGGATAAAGATTAAAGCGCATGGCAAACTCATAATTTGGGTCAAGGATCGAGTTAATGGAGACAAAACACGGGTCAGGTGATGAGAAGAATGTTCTAAAATGGGGTTAATTATGACACACTAGAGTGGGGACAAACATATACCCACCAAGATGCTTTTTGTCTTGCTTGGAGGCTGGCACCACTAGTGGCCTCAGTGGGAATTACCAGCAAAGGAAACCCTTCATTGGAAGGAATGATGCAATGTGAGTTGTATTTTTTTTTTTTTCTTTCCTGAATTTCTCACTTTCAAAACTATTTTTTATTTTAAAGTTGTTGAAGAAAAGATTTAATTTGTTAATGGAATTTAGGTTGTTGAATTATTGATGTAAACTGGATAGGATTGGTTTGTTTAGTTGTTTAGATTTATAGAGTTTGTTATCTATTTTCAAGTCATTACTGTTTTTGATACTTGTATAAATACCTCAGTTAAAGAGGAGAATATTAATAAGAAGTGATGTATATTTCCAGGATTAGAATTTTAACATGCTTTCCTTCAAAAAAAAATCTGAACCCGTATTCCATTTCTTTCTTTCTTTTCTTTTTTCATACCCATATTCCAAGATAAAGCAATTTGCTTTCCTTCAAAAAAATTTGGACCCGTAAACATCTTCTTCCTTCAATTTCTAATCCCTAAATCCAAAGTTTTTTCAACCTGCAACTTTGACTATCCATCTTATTCAACCATTTTTTTTTTAAATCCCTAATCCACAAATTCTTCAACCTGTATCTCTTCTCCTTTCGCTGCCAAGGAAACACCAGAAACCACACCCACCACTTTGGGACGCCAGCCATCTTCAACGGATTCTTCCGCCTTGCTCTCACACGTGTCCCGTCCCTCTCCTGCACTCCTGTCATCTGGTGCTGAACCCTCTTCCTCTCCTCAGGTAAATGCAATTTATGAAGGCATATTAGGTAATTCCCTTGCTCTTTCTACTCACTCTAGAAATTTGTCTTGGATAATTGATACTGGTGCATCAAACCATATGATTCATGATGCCTCTGTTTTGACTGAATTTTTGTCTTGTGATAAGTCCTCTATTACTACTGCAAATGGTAGTTGTGCTTCTATTACAGGTCATGGAACCCTTATTTTATCACCCACTATCACCCTGCATTCTGTATTGGTTGTCACATCCCTTGAATTTAATCTATTGTCTGTGAGCAAATTGACTTCTGAATTAAATTGTGAAGTTTTTTTTTATCCGAAATTCTGTGTGTTTCAGGACCTCCAAACCAAAGTGATTCTTGGCTATGGTGTTAGAAAGAACAACCTCTATTTTTTTGAAGCCCCTCATAATGCATCGGACATAAATTATAAGGCAGCAATAGTTCATAGTTCTGAAAAAAATAATCCTACACTCTGGCTTTGGCATAGGAGATTAGGACACCCTTCTTTTCCATATCTGAATAAATTATTTCCCCATTTATTTTCGAATTGTAATCCTTCTGATTTTCACTGTTCAACTTGTGAAATGGCTAAAAGCCATCGTATGCCTTTTTATCCAAGTTCAAATAAAAGTGAAATTCTCTTTCAAGTTATTCATTCTGATGTATGGGGACCAGCTCGTGTGTCTTCTTTTTCGAATTCCTATTATTATGTTTCCTTTATTGATGAATGCACTAGGATGATGTGGATCTCTTTACTGAAAAATAAAAATGAGGTGTTTTCTGTATTTCAAAATTTTCATAATATGATTGCAACTCAATTTAAAACCTCAATTCAAATTCTGCAATCTGACAATGGACTTGAATATAAAAATAAAGCATTTTCTGATTTTTTTAACTCTAAAGGGATCAAACATCAAACCTCCTATGCATATACACCTCAGCAAAATGGATTGGCTGAAAGAAAAAACAGGCAATTATTGGAAGTCACTTGAGCTTTTTTATTTGACATGAATGTACCCTCTCACTATTGGGGAGAAGCTGTTCTTTCTGCAGCTTATGTTCTCAATCGGACCCCCTCTAGTTCCTTGAAGTTTCTAACTCCTCAATAGAAACTTGAGACTTTTTTTTTTCAATTCCTCATGTTATGAATCTAGAACCCAAAGTGTTTGGTTGCACTGCATTTGTGCATATTCCCAAAGTTCTACGCACTAAACTAGATCCTTGTGCTAAGAAATGTATATTTGTGGGCTACTCTGACTCCCAAAAGGGCTATCGTTGTTTTGATATAAAAACCCACAAGATGTATGTCACACTTGAAGTCTCATTTAATGAATCTGGAGGTTACTATTCAGGGGGAGTTTCCTCTTCTTCTTCTCAGGGGGAGATGCCTAATACTCGAGAAGAAGAATTCTGGCCTACTAGTTCTATTCATATTCCTTCCTCTACAGATACTAATTCTCTTCAAAATCCTCCTCTACCTGAAATACCAAATATACCTCACATACCTGCTACCCCGTCCTTGGAAGCATCTGAAACACATTCTGAATCTCCTGCCACTGAAACCACTTCTGCCCAAAATACAGATCATCCAATCCCACCTGCTGTTGAAGTCATTTCTGCCGAGAATACAGACCCTTTACCTTCGGATAATACACACATTAGACGATCAGAGAGGGCAAACAAAGGCATTCCAAAGACTACTTATGAACCGAATCTGAAAGTGAAAGGGAAATATCCCATTAGCAATTATGTGTCATCCCATAGGCTATCTGAATCATATGCTTTAACAATTGATCAATTATCTACCGTACAAATTCCTAATAGTGTGCAAGAAGCATTGAAAGATCCTAAATGGAAGCAAGCCATGAACACTGAAATGGAAGCACTTCAGAAAAATAACACTTGGAGTCTGACATCTTTACCGGAAGGAAAAAAGACAATTGGTTGCAAATGGGTTTATACTGTGAAACTAAAGGCAGATGGGAGCATTGACAGGTACAAGGCAAGACTTGTAGCAAAGGGATTTACACAAAGATATGGGGTAGATTATCAAGAGACATTTGCTCCGGTGGCAAAGCTGAATACCATCAGAATACTAATCTCTATAGCAGCAAACCGAGACTGGCCCTTAAAACAATTTGATGTGAAGAACGCTTTCTTGAATGGTGATCTAGAAGAGGAAGTTTACATGGAAGTACCTCCAGGAGTAAAGACAACACATTCAAAACAGAATTTGGTTTGTAAATTGGAAAAGGCACTCTATGGTCTTAAACAATCACCAAGAGCATGGTTTGGTATGCTCTCTTTAGCAATGAAAAAGTTTGGGTATCCAAAGCAACTCAGATCATACTCTATTTATTAAGCATAACAAAGGAAAGGTGGCAATACTTATTGTCTTTGTAGATGATATGGTGCTGACTGGGGATGATCTAGAGGAAATGAAATCTCTGGAAAAGAAGCTAGCTGCTGAATTTGAAATGAAGGATCTTGGTCCACTAAAATACTTTCTTGGAATAGAAATCTCAAGGTCTAAACAAGGAATTTTCTTATCTCAAAGAAAGTATATTTTGGATCTTCTTTCTGAAACTGGGTTATTGGGCAGCAAGCCAGCAGATACTCCAATGGAAATGAATCACTCACTTGGTGTCTATCCAAACCAGATTGACGCAGATAAAGACAGATATCAAAGGTTGGTAGGTAAATTAATATATTTGTCATATACTAGACCTGATATTGCATATTCTGTTAGTATTGTAAGCAGATTTATGCATTCCCCTAGTGAGAAACATATGAAAGCCGTGTACCGAATTCTTAGATATCTCAAAGGAACTCCAGGAAAAGGGCTGCTTTTTACAAAAAATGATAGACCATGCATTGAAGGCTATACAGATTCAGATTGGGCTGGTGATAAGACTACAAGACAATCAACCTCTGGGTATTTCACCTTTGTAGAAGGGAATTTAGTCACATGGAGAAGCAAGAAACAAAAGGTAGTGGCTAGGTCAAGTGCTGAAGCTGAATTCAGAGGTATGGCTTATGGTGTCTGTAAACTGTTATGGATTAAAAATATATTAGCTGATTTGGGAATTATATATAGTCAGCCAATGAATCTTTTCTGTGATAACAAAGCTGCAATAGAGATAGCCCACAATCCGGTTCAGCATGACAGGACTAAGCATGTTGAAATAGATAGGCATTTTATAAAAGAGAAGCTTGAAAATCATACAATTGAGATTCCTCATGTACGGTCTCAAGAACAACTTGCTGATGTATTGACTAAAGCTGTTTCTGGAAAAAAATTGAAGAAGCCATTAACAAGTTGGGCATGATAGATATTCATGCACCAACTTGAGGGGAGTGTTGAAGAAAAGATTTAATTTGTTAATGGAATTTAGGTTGTTGAATTATTGATGTAAATTGGATAGGATTGGTTTGTTTAGTTGTTTAGATTTATAGAGTTTGTTATCTATTTTTAAGTTAATGCTGTTTTTGATACTTGTATAAATACCTCAGTTAAAGAGGAGAATATCAATGAAGTGATGTATATTTCCAGGATTAGAATTTTAACAAAAGTCATTGTTATCAATTTGTTCATTAAATAATATAAAGATAAATTAAAAAAATTAAAGCTCTTGTTCAATCAAACGTTTCATGTATAACATAACATAATATATAAATGATTAACATAACTATACCATCTTTGAAAAAGGCCTATTGAAGATTTGTGCCTCATATTCAACAACGGCGAACATATTGATATATGTCCTTTGTAGAGACATGTCCAGTTATATATATATAGAAAAAATGAGAAAATAAAGAGAAGATTAGGTTTTTGGGATGAAATTTGGAGGGATTTTTTTTTAATGAAAATAATCTCATCTTTTCTTCTAATTGATATATGTCCTTTGTAGAGATCAATTACAGATTAAAATCCTACACATAAGAAAAATCTTTAAAATAAAAATGAGAATATCTATCTCATAAAAATAAGAGAAGTTTTTAAAGATAAATAGTTAATTAATTAAACTTATTATTCGATGAATTGAATCTCAAAACACATCATAAATTTTAACAGCTCAAAAGTCAAAACAAGCTAAATTTTTTGGACCGTAATTTCTTAATGAGTTATAAATTTTATTGACATCCGTTTTTTGAATTAACTCATTAAATATTCTTTGAATTTGTTTAGTCGAGTTATTATAATTGGATTAATTGATGTTGTGGTGAAAAAATAAAGGGCCTGCTTGAAATCTATTTTAAAAAATAGTTTTTTGATTTTTAGAATAAAAAATAAAAAAACTTATTTAATATGACTTGTTTTGTAAAAAAAATAAAAATAAAAATTACAACTATTTTTTTTAGAATCAAACTAGAAAAAATTATTTTTATTTTGTGTTTTAATTTTTAAAACTTTCAAAATAAAATAAAAACATAAAAACACCTATTCCATGAACTATTCTACAAAAAAAAAAAAAAAAACACAATCACCCAAAATTTACACGTATCATTCCTTAAATATATAATGATGGAATAAAAAAATCTTCATTCCATTATTTGAAAATTATAGTAAAATGAATTTCACATATTGTAACAAAAAAAATTCTGGAATTATGTGCAACATGCTTAAACATCATCGTCTTACCTAGTTTTGAAAACTTTCTTACAATAATAATTATTAATCAGGTATTCAACTATACAAGGTACATAGTTATCTAGAATACTGTGGTATCATATTTACAACAAGTATTTATTACGTGTTTGAAAATCTAACATTATAAAAACCTTTTTAACCATCAAACTCAAAACTTATTTATTATTCTTGCTGAAGGCGAGATATTCTAATTACTAAAAATATCCACTATCAACTCACTACATTTATAATTACCATCAGATCAAAGAGAGAATGTTAAAACAAAATTGAAGAGAGAAAAAATATTGATCCAATGGTGATTATGAAGATAATGGATTGATAGTAAATTTTTTTAATAGTAATAATATCTCCGCTCTTACTTGAGATATAAGAAAGTTTAAACTTATCACCTTATTTAAATGAGAAAAGTGTTTATCATTTTAAATGACATAACACTCTATCCTTTTAAGAGAGAAACAGACACAGAAAAAAATTATTTAAATTTTAAATTAAAAAAACACTCACTTTCTCTCTCCCATAATTTCTATTTTTCTGTTTCTATCTCTCTCCTAAAATTACATAACATTTATTTAAAAGTTACAAACACACACCAAACCCTGTTTAAATTACTCAAAACTGAAAGAGCCCATGGGTTTCGGCTTAAAAAGAAGAAGCCCAGCCCAATCTGGACCCCACCGGGTGTCCCCGATCACCTCCGAGACCCAGACAAGTAGATCTCAGCTGCGATGTGTCTCTGAAATCTCATTTCAGTGGTGGCGAATGGCGATCACGCCATTGGTGTGCCTTTGATTATTGCTCAGAACTACTTGTTCTTCTAATCCATATTTTATTTCTTCAAATATTATTGAAATTAAAGAAAGCCGTGAATTATTTCGACGCAAACAAGATGGCTGATGTTGCTGGCAGCACAATGGTATATAGTATTATAAACACATCCATCTACTCGTACTTGTTAGTTTTTTTCTTCTCTCAATTGCACTGCAACTGCTTCTATTATCAACAATTTGAAGTAGCGAGCATTTGATTGAATGTTTGGTGGTGTGTGTGCAGAGTCCCTCTAATGCATTTGATTTGGGAGCATTCGTTGGGGAATTAACTCTCGAAGAGGATCTAAGCAGGTCAGTGTTCTCTTTTCTACTACATCCCTTCCAAAAATTTAAGATGATTTTCTGGTTATTACTATTTTGTTTCGATTGATCGTGAATTTTGCAATCAAGATTATTAGTGTTTTTAGATGCTTTGGTTGACTTGTTTTACAGTGATGATATATCATTGGAAGGACTACAACAAGAGCTCGAAGAATGTAGGAACGATGATGTGAGTTAGTATTTCATCCTTGTGTTGGAAACTCTACTACTTTAGATGGTGCTGAATCGGTTTATATCAGAATTTCCACATGCAGCTTTGTAAATTATCTGATGCTTGTTCTTAGTAACTATCTATTTACCATAATCACCATTAACTACCTGTTTGCGTAACTCTCCTTGTTCTTGTCATGATTGAAGTCTTATCCCTCGTTGGATATTTCAATTTAATCAATGGCAGAACTAGCTTCTCTGTTTTGTCTCTCTTAGCTTAAGAGTCCGGCACATAAGGCAATACTTTTAAACAAGTTATAAACGATTTCAAGAGTGCTTCAGTGTGAGGCTATTGCTCCAATTAGTGTCATGTTAAGCATGTTAATGGTTTCATACTCTTAATGACTTCATTTATGGTTAATATTTTATGCAGTGGTATTTTCTTCCCGTGCATAATCAGTGGTCACAAATCACATTCTCTATAGGCCTATTTTCCTTACCTTTGAAATATTCTTTTGGTTAGACACATATTATTAACCTGTTTTTTGTTTGTGTAGGTAGTTGTAAACATACTATCTAAAGGTACAAAACTTAGGGATTATACGAAGGGAGTTGAGAATGATTTGCGTAAAGTCGAATTGGATTCAATTCAGGTTTGTTGATAATTTTGTGAAATTTAAATAGTCACACCACTTTGTTTGTTTTGCTAGATTTGATGATTATTATGTATGTTTGATCACTATTTGGTTGCGGTACTGATTTTACATGTTGGCTTGGCTTTATGGATCTCTCTCTTCGAAATGCTAAACGAATGATAATGGCATTTTCTTCTACCTCTAGGAGAATGCCATCTTTCTATGATTTTGTGATAACAAATTAGTTATGTAAATGTTTAATCCTATGGGTTTTCTAATGCAAGAAATAATTTATGCTTTATATTTTCTATATGGCTCTTGATATAATGGTGTGTTCTGAATAATTGCCTGTGCTTTATTATGAATTTTTTTGTGTCATGTCATGTTGTTCCTAGTATTAATCAAGTTTTGTTCCATGGTTGCTGACAATACACTAATCAATGACTTTTGCAACTGTTCCATTTATTGCAGGATTATATTAAAGAAAGTGATAACCTAGTCTCTCTTCATGATCAAATTCGAGATTGTGATAGTATCTTGTCACACATGGAAACTCTTCTAAGTGGATTTCAGGTGTGTTGACCCATTGAGCAATTTAAAGAAGCTTGCACTTATGAGCACCAGTACTGATCATGCTTTGTTTGTATTTTATCTTTCAAATATTGTTGTTTTTATTTTGGATGTATATGTGACAGAGTTCTTTTTATGCAATTGCTAAACACTTTATTTCTCTAATAGGAAAGTCTTATTATTTCAGAATTCCAGAGGGGTCATCTTTGTTGCTTTCCTTCCATAATTTTTTTAGATGAAATCACTTCAACATGAAAAATGTATCTTAAGTTAATCTTTCATTATATTCATATGGTTATGCTCTAAATATCTATGAAGGTTATCTATTAAAATGTTTCTGAGTCTATATTGCTAAAGAAGCAATGCAATTTTCAGGTGGAACTATGGTTCAATTGATGAGCTTAATGCTTGTGAACTATGTTTAGGCCGATAAAGAGCGGAACCAACTAACCAATTCGTAGTTAATCATGATCATTTAAAAAAAGATGGTAAAAATGTTATCCTGATTTTCTGATAAGAACAGTAATACCAGTGTTGTAAAACTTGGAACCGCAGTCTTAACAATTTTTGAAAGTAAATTTTATCTTAAACTTTAATTTGACACTTCTTCAAAGTATTTTATTTTATTTTTTTGTTTATGAAAACTTTAAAGGTGTTGTTGATGTAAACTTTTCCGTATGAAAAGGATTACATTCACCTTACAATAATGAAGTTCCTATTTACCTGTTCCGGGGATCTTTTAAAAGTCATGTACCAAAACAAATGTGACAAGTATAGTAGTCTACTCAATAGTTTGAAGGACTTCTTTAACAAATTGCACTGCAGTTTCTATGTGGATATTGAATTTTAATTCATGAACTCTTAATTTTTTTTATCAGGCTGAGATTGGTTCCATTAGTTCAGACATAAAGATTCTCCAGGAAAAGTCTATGGATATGGGTTTGAGGCTTAAGAATCGAAAGGTATGGCCCTTTTATATAAACAAACTAGGATTTCAAAGGTGTTTTGGCCTTTGCTTAATACTAGAATGGCAATTACTACTATTATATGACAAACTGTCATTTTGATCCTGGAAGTAAAGTGCATCAAAAGGCTGTTTACATTTTGACAGTTGAAGAATTTCTTAAATTATTGGGTTTCTTTTAATATTTGGATGAGAGAAAAGTAGTTTCAATATTACTTACTTATTTTCTATTTTCCCGCTGCTGCTCCCCTACCCCTCCCACATTGGGCTAAGTTTTTCTGTCTTTTCCCATCTGTACATGTGTTATATGTAGTATGATTGCTCTCTTTTTTCCCCAAAAGGTGGCGGAATCCAAATTGGCTAAGTTTGTGGAAGACATAATAATTCCTCCAAGGATGGTAGACATTCTTGTTGATGGAGAGGTATTTATGCTTTCTCTGTAATCTACTTCTCTCCAGTAATATTGTATTAGTTGCTTTTAGTGGTGTGTAATTTGCACAAGCTTCTTATCTTCTGCATCTCTATCAGGTTTTCAGGCTTTGAAAAAGGATCTGATTGAGACATTTGAGTATCTAATATATTTTGTTAGCGACTTTGGTTCTTTAGCTAATGCTTGAAAATAGACATCTATGACAAAATAGACATGCACGTTACATCTCTATGATTTTGGCATTTATGTGATCAAGTTACACAGGTCCTTAGGGAATTAGCAATAAAAAGCTCAAGAGCTCTACTTGTTTTGATTGTATTTTTTCCTAAACTTGCAACTTCATTTTTTTAATTAGTTTTGACATATATAGATATTGGTTGCTTAGGCAACGTTAAAAAATATACAATGTTTTGTAACCAACACACACACACACACACACACACACACCACTTCTCTTTTGGATTGAAGAATTATAGTATAATACTTAGGTTGACAGTTTATTGTTCTGATCAGATGTCTCTTCTAGCTCTTCTTTGGCATTTTAGGCTACAGTTAATATGTTTTAAACATTTAGGTGTATGTTTTGAATTTCATGTACATTACCCAGTACATGATGTGCATACTGCTCAGCATACCTTATGTTTAAGCATTATGTTCCCTTTTAATTAGCTTTCTTGGTCTCTTTGAATTTTTTTCAGGTCAATGAGGAATATATGAGAACTCTTGAGATTCTGAGTAAGAAACTGAAGTTTGTTGAAGTGGACCCAATGGTTAAAGCTTCAAAAGCTCTAAAAGATGTTCAGCCTGAGCTTGAGAAACTTCGTCAGAAAGCAGTCTCAAAGGTTATCAACACCTATAATAGTATTAGTATAACTTTTTCTTTTCATGATAAACAAATATATTTATCATGGCTATCCATCTTTCTGCAGGTATTTGACTTCATTGTTCAGAAACTCTATGCCTTGAGAAAACCCAAAACAAATATCCAAATACTTCAACAAAGTGTCCTTTTAAAGTACAAGTGAGTTGTTTCTATTGATTTTTAGGTGTGATAGTTTGATGTCATGAATCATGATAAGCTATAAGTTCCAAATTCCAGCTCATAATTATTTCTACTTGATAACAGGCCAAACATATTTTCCTGTGCTAGTTTTTTCAATGTACATTTAAAAAAATGTATATCTCTTAAGTAATACCTTGTGTTCTACACAAATCTATTCATTCTTATATTGTTGACCTGGATATTAGGTTTTATTTATATTTAATAACTTTGTTTTATTCAGTCTTCAATGTACAGAATCATCAGAGGTTGTGCTTATAAACAGGCTTTTGTTCTTGCGGAATGTTGTTACTGAATAAATATTCAATGATTTTTATTTTTTAAATGCTTTGGTTTTCGTCATTTGCATGTTTTTATTTAGCCTGCCAACAAGAGAACTAGAGAAGGATGTAAAATGCACCAATCTATACTTCCTTACTTTCACCATCTTAAATTTGTGGAATCATTTTGGTGATTTTCTCAACTGTGGGTGCTCTATAAATCTAACAAATGGACGTGTAAAAGTGTAGGTATGTTGTTGCCTTCCTCAAGGAACATGGCAAGGAAGTATATAATGAAGTCCGTGCTGCTTATATTGATACAATGAACAAGGTAGCTGTTGAAATCAGAATTTTCCATCAAGATTTTATTGATTGTAATGTTGGCCTACATATTAATATTACTATGAATAGAGAAAGTTTGGTTGCTCTTGATGTAATCATCTTTGTTTAAATTTCTTGCTTGAAAGCATCTTTCTCAAAGTAGAACGAAGTTCACATCAACATTGCAATTTGCAGCCCATATGTCATCAGAAAAGTGTTTTTTTTAGTGTTCGAGAAGTTTACTATTTGAAAGGGACCTAAGCTTCCATAAACTTGGAGTTGAAAGTGAGATATGAATGATAGCATCTGAGACCTTAGGTAGCTATGCTTTGGCCTGATGTATTCAGATAACTGATGTCTGGAAGATGTTACTTTTGTTCTATGCTAATTATCAAGTGTGTTTAATGATATTATTTTTCTAGCCTTCATAATTTGAATGGTCAATTCACTTAGAAGACTTCTATTTTGGTTGTTGTATGAGCTAAATGGTGCAATTACTGATCCATATTAGAATTGTCAATTTCTAGCAGCTACTCCAATATTTACACAGTACACATGTGCAGTAGATTAATTTTAAAGGGAAACAGTGAAAAAAAAATCACTCCCCCTTAAACCCGACTAGCGAGTGTGGGGTGGAGGTAATCCTTGTACGCAGCCTAACCCTTGCATAATTGTAAAGAGGCTGTTTCCTGGATTCGAACCCATGACCTTTCGGTGAAGTAGCCTAATGCTGCTGTATATTTGCAGGTTCTTAGTGCTCATTTCCGTGCTTACATACAAGCATTGGAGAAACTACAGTTGGATATAGCAACATCTAATGATTTAATTGGTGTAGAGACAAGAAGCAGTGGTCTTTTTACAAGAGCAAGGGAACCGCTAAAGAATCGGTCTGCTGTTTTTGCCCTTGGGGATAGGATTAATATATTAAAGGTATGCCTTAACCTAGGAAAAGGGGAAAGTTTTCATGCAGATTATTCTTTTCTTGAATGCTGACTGAATTGACCAAGAAATCCATGTGTTTATTTAATGAAATTATATTATCATTTGTGTCAATAGTTCTCTTTGAGCAGTGAAGGTTGGTCAAGACAAGAATAACAATTGTGTGAAGAGAAAGAACCATTGCTTTTTTTTTTTTTGCAGGATTATGTTTCAAGCTCTATGGACCTGTTGCTGGTTTTTATAAATCGATGATTGTTGAACATACCTTGAATTTGCTTCAAAAATAAAATAAAAATAAAAATTCTTATATAGCATTTGCTATACTTTTTATTTGTGATATTTAATTTTTCTAGACTTTGGTATGGTTAGTAGGAATTTGTATGTCGTTAGATGTCTCTGATCTGCACAGATCGTACAGACTTTGGTTGACTGCCTTAGATTTGACAGTATGTTAAATGTCACATTGGTACCAGGAAATTGATGAACCAGCTTTGATTCCTCATATAGCTGAAGCCAGCTCTATTAAATATCCATATGAAGTTCTGTTCAGGAGCTTGCAGAAGCTGCTTATGGATACTGCTACTTCAGAGTACACTACAGTTTGCTATGCCACTTAAAATTTTCATAAAGAATGCTAATGTGCATAAAATCCCTAGTGATATGCATGTTGATATTATTTTCTTTCAACTGCAGATATAATTTCTGTGATGATTTCTTTGGAGAAGAACACATATTCTATGAAATTTTTTCAGGTATCTGTGATGGAGTTTATTTTAAGAAGTGTAATGCCGAAACTTAAGCGAAATTGGCTAGATAGAATGAATTAGGATTCAGAGTAGCTGCAGCTCTCAATGATATTGTTATTCAATAAAAACAACCACATAAATTAGGGTTCACATTGCCCTTAAATAGGCAACAAAAATGAAAATAGCAGAAATTATGAAACTGTCCCTTTGGAGATAAAAAGATAAAATAAATAGGAAAAAAATTGAAAACTCAATGAAAATGATCCTGAAAAACTTTGGGCACGAGCCTTGCTTAGAAGGCCAATTCCAAGGGTCCAGTCAAATTTGAGCCCATTTTGAGATGGTCACCCTAGGTGCACCGAAGTGTTTTCGCTCATCTTGTAAACAGACCATAAACAGAAGGAACAGATCCAACTTATTGATATATAAGATGAGCTTTGTTGAATTCACTGTTCCATTTGCTACTTGGCTTGTGTATTATAAATTTTTAAAATATGCAAAATGAGAACAAAAAGATCATATGATGTTACAAAACTTTGGGAAACACTATTGACTTAGGGTGCTTGATAAAACTGAATAATTTAGCTTTAAAAATTCAGCATTGATTCGTATGTATGAAAAATTAAGCATTGAATTTTTAATGTTTTCATATGATTATTAGATATAAAACATTTATGTGATTTCAACCATGACAACTTTTGGGATAGTTGGTTCATGGTGTGGAATTAGAAACTAAGGAAAGAAATAGACAAATGAATCTGTCCTAATAATAAAAAAACCAATCTACAATAATTACATAATTATTCCTTTTTACATTTACCACAAGAATTTCATTTGAATGGCTGAAATTGTATTAAGTGAACTATTAAAATTTAATATAATAAATAAGGACATGGTACAAAAACTGTTATCATTTAATGATTTAAAGAAGGGAAAGGTTGTTGCTGAGTGCATTCAGCGCCCTCCTATTCAGCACTTTTACATTTTTGTCTTTCTCTCTCTCTCTCTCTCTCTATATATATATATATATATATATATATATATATATTAAACTAATACTGCTATATAGTTTTCAGTATTGAATCTTTTTTCATTTCCTGATATGGATTCAGTTCTCGAATAGGTCAATTTATTTGCTCTTTGGTACTGCCAGGTCCTTTTGGTGTCATTGATGAGCACTTCAATTCAATACTTCCAAATTGCTATGATGCTATAGGTCTAATGCTTATGATTCGCATAATACATGAGCATCAGGTAATGTTCCAATGCGTAATACTCTGAATTCAGTCTTCAGTAAGAAGGACAAAATATCTAAGCAAACACCATAATGATGCTAATTTGACTATTGTATCCGAAAGAAGTTATAATGCCAATGGCTGATTCTCGATAATTCTAAGCCCCCTTCCTGAAATTCCCAATGTGAACTGATTACTGGTTTAGGGACACAAACCATTTCTTAGGAAGGAAACACCAAATAAGTGAATAATCTATGAAACATTGTGATGCTAATACTGATGAATGTCTGCTATTATCCTTTCACAACATGTAATACAATCATACAGTGATAAATATTTGTTAGAAATCTGTAACAAATAACCGAATCCATTGCACAGTTAGCATTCAAATAATCTATACTGCATGTTTTCAGCTAACATCAATCTGTAGCGAGTGTTGGCAAAGAATTTCACATTTACAAATGGTTCACTTTTTAAGCAATTATTAGTAACTGACATAATTGTTAATTTCAGCTCATTATGTCTCGGAGGCGGATTCCATGCTTGGATTCTTATTTAGACAAGGTCAGTTTCCTGTGCAATGAGCTATTCTTATTTAGAAAAGATAATTCTTTTCTTTAAGTGTGTTTATGCTGGGAGGCCCTGATAGTATTGTCATATGAGTGAACTTAGCTGTTCATGAGTAGCCTAGAATTCCTGTTAGGCTTTGAGTCTGGACAATTATGATTGGTATCGGAGTTCCGGGATGTCAGTTAGTGTAGAATATTCTAGAGTCTCTTAATTATTTCTAACTACTTGTCTCTTTGAGTAGTGTGATGTCTCTTTGATTAGTGTGATGTCTCTTTGGTTACTGTGTATTTTATTTATTACCTCATCTCCTTAACTACTTTGTAATCTGCGTTAACCCATATCTGGACCCCTTCAATCACGAAACCAAGGCCACCATTGGACTCAGCAGCCATTATCGACCCACGTCGTCGCCGGAAAGAAACGTGTCATATCGTTTGCCACGCGGCTTTCACAGACCCCTGTTCTGAGGTTTTAAATCTCGATTGGAGCACTTTTCTTGCTGGGTCTAGTTGGTTCCTCTTCGGTTCTTTGATTCTATCCCTGTTCTGAGTTCCTTTTTTTTTTTAACAATGGAAGTTGAAAATATTGAGGTTGAGAATAAGCATTCTGAAAAATTATCCGGTAATATTTCCGGTGTTTCTTCATCTTTCGGAGACAACCCAGCTATACAGATCACTAACCACCGTTTAAACGGTAAAAATTATGTGCAATGGCATCAATCTGTCAAGCTGTTTATCCAAGCAAAAGGGAAAATGGGGTATCTTGATGGAAAAAAGGAAAAACCTGGAGCTGATGAACTTGATTATGATAAATGGATGACTGAAAATGCCTTGGTCATGACCTGGTTGACTAACTCTATGGATCCTGATATCAGTCAAACTTATTTGTTTCTTGATACGGCTCAGGAAATTTGGGATGCCGTTAAAGAATATTATTCTGACCTGGGCAATGCTTCTCAGGCTTTTGAACTCAACACCAAGGTAAGAGAGTTACATCAATAGGGGATGTCTGTTACTGAATACTTTCTTGCTTTAAAAACTCTGTGGCAGGAGTTGGACCTTTATGATGCAGCAGATCTTCAAGGTTTAGAAGCCAATGCAAGGTTTAAAAGTTACTTAGAGAAAAGACGTCTCTATGATTTTCTTGCTGGCCTTAATCGTGATCTTGATGATGTTCGTGGAAGGATATTGGGGCAGAACCCATTACCTTCCATTGCAGCTGCTTTTTCTATGGTACGACGGGAAGAACTTCGCCGAAAGGTAATGTTGGGGGACAAGAACTCTAAATCCTCCGATGTATCTGCTTTAGTAGCAAAACATACTCCTCGTTCCCCTAGTGATGCAAAACGTTCTGACCGATGGTGTTCTCACTGCAATAAGCGTGGTCACACTCGCGAAAAATGTTGGGAAATTCATGGAAAACCACCAAACTGGAAAGCAAAGGGGCCAAATAAGAGTCGTGCTTATCAAATCTCTTCTGATGATAAGGGTGAAGAGTCTCGTGCCTCTCCAAATTCCGATGGTGTATTCATTCCTAAAGCTCAGTATGAGCACTTTCAGAAAGTGATGTCTAAATCTGCTGAGGCAACTAGTCATGTTGCTCAACAAGGTATGGCACTCCATGTTGATCATAGTAATCGTTGGATTCTTGATTCAGGAGCTTCTGATCATATGACAGGTAATGCATTCTTGTTTTGTTCTTATATCCCTTATTATCACCAGTCACGAATAAGGACTGCTGATGGTAGTCTTCTACTATTGCGGGAAAGGGATCCATTAAGCTCTCTGAACATATTACTCTGAATTCTGTCCTTCATGTCCCTTCTCTTACTTGTAACCTGATCTCTATTAGTAAACTTTCCTCTGAATTGCATTGTGTTGCTAAATTCTCTGCCAAAACCTGTGTTTTTCAGGAACAGGATTCGAGGCTGATGATTGGCAGTGCTAGAGAGGAAGAAGGGCTTTACTATTTTGAAGAAGATTCTCATGAAAAGAGATTTTTTGCAAACCACTCTTTATGTTTATCAGACGATTGTAATGATGTCTTGTTGTGGCATCGTCGTTTAGGACACCCAAATTTCTTTTATCTTCAAAAGTTGTTTCCAAACTTATTTATCAATAAAAAACCAAGTTCCTTTTTTTGTGAGGATTGTCAGTTTGCGAAACACTCTCGTGTTTCTTATTCTCCCAGAGATTATCATGTTTCGTCTCCATTTACATTGATTCATAGTGATATTTGGGGGCCAGCTCGTGAAAAAAATATATCTGGAACTCGTTGGTTTATTACCTTCATTGATGATCATTCTAGAGTATGCTGGGTATATCTTCTAAAGGATAAGTCTGAAGCGGCAGCCACTTTTAAAAAATTTCATGCTATGGTACAAACTCAATTCCAGACCTCTATCCAAATCCTGTCGAACTGACAACGGTACTGAATATTTTAATTCTGTTCTTGGTGATTACCTAACCAAGCAAGGCATTATCCATCAAAGTTCTTGTCCTAACACCCCTCAACAAAATGAGATCACTTGAAAGAAAAAATAGACATCTCATTGAAGTTGCTAGAGCCCTTGTTTTCAATGCATGTCCCTAAATACCTGTGGGGGGAGGCCGTCTTGACTGCCTAATATCTCATCAATCGGATGCCCTCTCGTGTCCTAAATTTTCATTTTCCATTTTTTGCCTTACCCGCTCTTTTCCCTCCTTTCGGGCTCTCTCTTATATTCCTCCAAAGTTGTTTGGCTGTGTAGTTTTTGTTCATATTCCTCAACATCAAAGGTCCAAACTTGATCCAAAGTCTATTAGATGTGTTTTCATAGGGTACCCTCCTAATCAAAAAGGTTACAAGTGCTACTCACCTTCTCTTCGAAAGGTCTTTGTTTCTATGGATGTTACCTTTTATGAAACACAATCATTTTTTCCCTCGACTTCTCTTCAGGGGGAGTCTATCGGTGTAAAAGAAGACAAGTCTTGGATTCCAAATAATTCTTCTGTCTTACCTTTACCTTTGGAAACATCTGTTGTTCCTTTACCTTTGGAGACAGGGGGAGCTAATGGACAGGAGACAAGGACAGGAACTGTACCAGAGACTGGAGATCCTCCCGGTAAATGGGGAAAATTCTACAGCAGGCGTAAATCTCCTCAAGATCCTCTAGACTGCCAGCAATTCTGACCCGTGTCCTAGTTCCAGCAATCCACTTGAGAACACTGGTACAGCTGACCTAGATATGCCTATTGCCCTTCGAAAAGGTACTAGATCTTGCACTGCTCATCCTATTTCTCATCACATTTCATATGAAAAGTTGTCTCCAGGGTTTCAGTGCTTTCAACACTATATTAGATGGTACAAAAATACCAAAAAATATCCAAGAGGCACTTAATGACCCTAAATGGAGGGATGCTGTCTTTGAAGAAATGGATGCACTTAAAAAAAATGGAACTTGGTAGTCAGTGGTACTTCCAGAGGAAAGAAAACTGTAGGTTGCATAGTTGGGTGTTCACAATAAAATTTAATGCAGATAACAGCATCAACAAATATAAGGCCAGATTGGTTGCCAAAGGATTTACCCAGACTTATGGGATAGACTATCAGGAGACGTTTGCTCCTGTTTGCCAAAGTTCGTCTTCTCCAGTCCTTACTACGACTTCTGTTGCCTGAATCTTGATTGGCCCTTGCATCAATTGGACGTAAAGAATGCTTTCTTAAATGGGGATTTACATGAGGAAGTTTACATGGATCCACCACCTGGTTTCGA
>JAVKPL010007605.1:0-30347 GCA_032173675.1 Gastrolobium villosum
ATTAAAATAAATTATAATTACAAAAATACCTTGATTTTCGTCTCAAAACGACGTCATTTTGGGATCAATGTAGATAAATTATCTATATTGATAGTAGAAAAAATGACCCCAAAATATAATTAATTTAAGAGAAAATTTCAAACATGAATTAATAGAGAAAAATATTAAATTTTGCAATATATATATATAATCACATTACAACTTATTAAGTTGCAGTACAATTTTTTTGTTGTTTTGTTTATTGTTGGATGGTTGATGCACCGCACAAGGAGTTGTTGTTGTTGTTGTTGGTCTTGTTGTGTGGTGAACAAATTAAAGACTAGGATAAGAAATTTTGAAGGAGGGCTGAGAAGAACAAAGACCACAGAAAGAAAGATTTAGATGTTTTTTAACTTTTGGCCGATGTTATGTGTAAGGGTAAAGTTTGTGTCATTTTAAAGGATGTAAAGTTATGTCATTTTAAGAGAGAGAAATAAATAGATAAAGGAGGACAGAGAGTTGACAAAAAAATAAAGGCGTGGGTCCCACTTCTTTATGAGAGTGAAAGGATATAAGTTGTGTCATTCAAAAGGATAAACATTTTTTCCTACGTGTAAAATAAGAAGTTAGCCTCTAATTTTTAAGGGTTTTATAATTCTCATTCAACATGATAATTAAATTTTTCTTATATATCATTTAATTTTCGTGTTGATATGGGTCTCACATATAATTTTTTCTAACACATGGGTCTCACGTGATTTTTATCTCTACACCATGATATTTCAATTCTCATTTCAACGTCAGAATTATAAAACCCAAATTTTAATAGTAACAAAATTTTTAGTTTTTTGTCCTGTGCTTTATCTTTTTGTTTTCCTTTATATTACAATTTAAAAATCAAATATAAAATTGATATTTTTATGCTATCTTATTTACTTTTGGGAAAACTCACTTTCAACCTTTGTGGTTTTAGTATATATCACTTAATTTCATGTTATATCAGCTTATCACTTAAATCTTTTGTGGTTACAACTTCTATCATTTAATCCCTGAATTCTGAAAATGACCTTATTACATACAATTCTAAAATATCTTTGAGAAAAAATATAAATTATAAATGAAATGTAAAAAATACCCCTAATTTAAAATTAAATCTTCAAATATTATATAAATTCAGTATTAAAATATAATTCATTTATAGAATAATGAAATAATAAGTTTTCTGTAAAATTCTCAAATAGCATGCTTGTATTTTCCCTCTAGTATATGACTTTTTCGGTAGTTAGGATATCCTTCCTTTTATTAAAATAGGGGTATGATATTGTAATAACTAATTAGTGTTACTACCAATCAATTTCACGTTAGATCGATTATATTGATCCAACGATTATATTTATTTCCATCTTTATATGGTTATGATTCCCCTATATTTAATACTTTATATTTATTTTTACTTTTGTATGGTTATAATTTCCTATATTTAATGTTTTCACATTTAATATAGGAAATCGTAATCATACAAAGATGAAAATAAATGTAGTCACTGGATTAACATAATCGATCTAACGGTGAAATTGATTGGTAATAAGACTAATTGGTTTTTACAATATCCTTTCCCATAAAATATTCTTTATTTCTTTTCAATTAATAAAAATATTCAAATTCGAATTTTTAAAGATATTTTCAAAAAAAAATCTCAAATTACATAAAGTATCATAATTTGTAAGTGATTATAATATAAGTGGTATATGCCAATTAATATACATGAACAAAATTATTTAAATTCTTTTTTTTTGGTAAATAAATTATTTAAATTCAAAATATGAAGAAAATTATGTCAGATATAAAATTATAATATCGGTCAATATTTTTTATTTAATATATTAGGAAATATTAAAATATGCAAATATTATATTTGATTATAATAAACCTCCTTTCATTAAAGAAATTAGAATATTGATATATTTATTTATTTCAATATTCCAAATCTATGAATAATTTTAAAATAAAATTAATTTTAGTTTAAATATTATCTATATATATCATAATATTTTATTTTTTTATATTCACAAAATCTTGCAATAACAGTTGAGATTGTGGTAATATATGTACGTAACATAAATCTTGCAATAAACAGAAAAAGTATGGATGTATACTCATAATTATTATTTTTTTAATAATTTACTTCCAAAGTATCCCAAAGAAAAGGTATGTATGATCACCCTTAAACTAAGTCCAACTATAACATCCTCTATAACTAACTAGTATAGAGAATATCATGTTATTTCTTGAACAATATTTTTACCTATAATTACAATAAAATAGAGAAACATAAATTTTATACATCAACCGGTAAAGCAAACGTTCTTCATTACTTTGTACATGGATTTTAGTCAGTATATAGTTTTTTCATTCTAAATACTTTACTTTATAATCTACGTCCTAAATATTTTACATCATTTTGATACATATATTACATTCTAACTACTTAAAACTACAAATTTGTACATTGCTTAAGCTTCATCTAATATACTTTATATATAAAAGTTTTCACTCTATCTTGATAAAACACGACAACCACTTCTTAATTTTCTAATATGATATAAAACTCCAAGTGATCTTCATAGAAATAGATAGATATACTTCATCCTTCACCCGTGAAACACAAATTAGGCGGGATGAAAGTGGGCTGGGCTTGTCAAGCTTTGCCCCGAAAAGTCAAAGTCTATGTCAAAAAATTTTAATTTAGCCTGACCCAACCCTGGTATAAGTCTAATTGTTAGCCTGGCTTGCCCTATTTATAAAAAAAAAAAAAAGGCCTCGCCTAACCCATTAGCCTATTAATTTTTACCTTCCAAGGAGAACCATGAATCAACTTTACAAAATAATTAAATTCTGTTGCTAAACCAAAAATATAATTTCAACATCCAAATAGAATCATGAATCACAACAAAACTTATACAATTTGCATTTAAGTCACTTTCAAAAGCAAAATGGTCATTCTAAATAATATTTATTTCATGAGATCCAACAAACAAATCCATACTATGTAAATTAAAATAACTACATGAATCCAACAAACACACTATGATGCTTGTAGTAAATGTAACCTCTTCTGAAAACCTTTTAATATATTCATATACACAATCTAACAGGATGAGATCTTAGTTCCTCCTACATAAGAAATAAAGTCAGATTTCTTTCAAAATATGATCGAATATAATTAAGTTATAAATAATTGTAATTGTTTAAATTTATATCTTTTACTTTTTCTTCAAGGCATACTTATTCTATTTTATTTTATTTAAAATAAATAGTACAATATAGGTCAGCCTATAGGTTTATAGGTCAGGCCTTGTGAAAGTAGGCCTACGATTTTTTTTATTAAATAATCTTTTCTCAAGGCTCAAGCTCGGCCTATTTTACAAAATATACTAGGTCATGTCTGGCCTGATGTAGGCCCCTATAGGCCGACTCGGCCCAGTTTCACCCCTAGTCATGATGCTTCTTTGGAAAGGTTAGCATAAAACAAACATACGTAGGAAAAATCTCAATAATATTGAAGTTTTCTAACTGTAACCATTTAAGCCGTAATAATGGAAAATATTATTCTCTCTGGTAAGTTCATAATGATGAAGTAATAATAGGAATAATAACAAGATTCAATTTGATAAGTTTTCCTATGATTTGCAATGCTTACATTGGTGAGATGCATTGAATCTTGGTGCAATCAAAAGAGTATCATTTGGGGTTTAGGATTAAAAATAAATAATATTTTAAATTTTTACTTTTACCTTATATAATGAATTTAATTAAAATATATTTTATTTTTAATCCTAAATTTCAAAATTATATCATTTTGAGATCATAAGAGATAATTTTATCTTCTATTATAACAGAAACATTAATCTCATTCATTAAATATATTTATTTTGTGAAAATGTAACTCAATTTAGTTAAATTACTGTTTTAAAATAAACTAATCTTATAAAGTTATACTTTTTTTTTGTTTTTGGTACAGCATACTTATTTTAAAATAAAGGGAGTATATATCTACATAGAACTACTTTCTTGTTTAAAATAATTATCACTTTAAGGATTTTAATTCATTTCAAATTATTTGTTATTTTATAAACCTAAGAGGACATTAATTTTTTTTTAAATTAATTTTTAATTTTTTGATGCTTCTATTATTAAAATAAAAGATAATACAATGAAAAACTTATATTTCTATTTTTAACATCCTTGGAAGTCAGACATACGTGGTCTTGCTATGGACCAGTGTGCATCAGTATCTTTTTTTTTCCCCATGTCTCTTCCTTATGAACTTTTCCGTTCAAATTGGGATGTGGAAATTTACTTTTTTAAGAAGACAAAATACGAAAACACTATTTTTCATGGAAATTACGCAAAAGTATGGCAGCTAACCTTGGAGTGTAATGCAAGGGTCAAACGAGCAAAATATCTCCTATTGAATCCTGTATAGTGTATTGAACTTGGACCACTAGCAGTGTGGGTTATAAGTTTTTTTTTTCTTTTCTAAATAATGAAATAAAGTTATCTTGTAATTTCAATATAACCTAATTTTAGAATTTAGAAAAATAATATAAAGTATTTTAATAAAATTTATGATACAAGAGAAAATTAAAATTTTAAAAATATCATGTATTTTTATTTTAAATCTCAAAAAACATTATTTTAAAATTACTAAATATGATTTTATACTCTTGGAACACTTTTCAAGAGTGGAGTACAGAGGATGATGCATACCTGACAACTCCCATTTGTATTTATTCACATTTGTATTTATGATGGAAGGTGCCCCTCTGATATTTTAGTGGTTAGATTCTCAGCAACACAGTAGTGCCAGTGCCATTATAGCGTGAGTTTTACATTTTTTAATTAACATGACATAAATTTTTTTTCTATACACATAATATTTTGTGTGGCTGTACTTTTTGAAGTAAAAAATAAAAAAAAAATTAAGACATGCAAAACGAATTTCTATAACATTACACAATCACTTTTCCTAACAGATAACTCTTATAAAACTCTTTTACTATACCCTGTTGACCCTCCCTGCCATCTCATTTTTTGAAATTAATAACTGCCCTTCAACAAATAGTAATGACCCAACTACTTAGGTGAGCCCATACTTTCTCGGGGAAGCTTCCCAACCCATAATGACTCTATAAATTTGGAAATTTCCATTCTCATTGAAGATGAAAGAAGGCATGACAGGTCCTTAACAAGTTTTGTCTTTGAAATTATTCAATTGTGCATAATGATAAAGTTCCACGTCAATTAAAAATGAATCAAATGAGAATAATTATTAGGATTGCATTCAACTCTTGTAACAATATATATTATTTAGAATTTAGTTTGTTTAGTTTGTTATTTTAGGTATTATCTAGTATTTAAATTAGCTGATGTAAATAGCTAAGTTTGTTACGATGCTGTTGTATCATTGGCCTTTATATTTGGTCTTTCTCTCATCAATGAATTCAAGTTGCCAATTCAAAGCACCTACTCTTATGGTATTAAGAACTTGACGATCTACAAGCCTTTGTTTTTTTTTTCTTTCTCACCATGACTTCCGCACCACGAACCTTTAAGGTTTCAGATCCCAAATCACCTTTTTATCTTCATCCCTCTGATAATCCAGGAGCCATACTTACTACAGTTCTCCTCACTGGTCAATCTAATTATGAAAATTGGGCAAAACTCATAAAAAATGCCTTGAAAGCCAAAAATAAACTTGGTTTTATCGATGCCTCCATCACAACCCCTACAGATACGACTTCTGATGAGGCTTATGCTTGGACATTCTGCAATTCTATGATCAACAGCTGGATTCACAACACTATTGATCCGAAGTTGCAGCCTTTTATCAAATGCTTTGACACAGCCAAAGGTCTCTGGGATGACCTCCATGAACGCTTTGTTGTTGCTAATGTCCCTCGCATATTTCATCTCAAGGCCACCCTTTCTACTCTCAAACAAAACGGTGCCTCCATTACGGAGTACTATACACAGCTTCGTTCCATATGGGATGAACTTGAGTCCAATCATTCCCTAGAAGCTTGCACTTTTGGTGAGGCATGCCTTTTTACTAGAGCCACACGCCTTGCATCTGACAAAGACAGAGTCTATCAATTTCTCATGGGTCTTGACCATAACACCTATGGCGGTCTCATTACTCAGATCCTCAACATGACTCCATCGCCTACAATCAATCGTGTAGTCTCTATGGTCACCCAAGAAGAGACACACAAAGCCATTGTTCGATCGCATGATGCTCCTGCAGATGCGTTAGGATACGCAATTTCAGCTCCTACAGCTATTAAGGCTCAAGGTGACTCTTCCAAACCTAGGGATATATGCACTCATTGTGGCAAGCCCTATCACGACGTCTCCAAGTGTTACCAGCTCATAGGCTATCCAGAACGCACCACTCCTGGACGTGGACGTGGCCGTGGTCGAGGACGAACCTTCAATGCTCGTTCACCGCCACCTTCTGCTCGTGCAGCTCACACTACTATTGCCAATTCCGCTTCTACTTCATCACCTTCCAGTTCTATCACTATGGCAGATTTCACTCCTGATGTTCTTCAACAACTCTTGTCTTTAGTTGTTTCGTCTGCACCTTTAACTGACAAACTCACTGGTAAGATTGTTCATCCATCATGGATCATTGATAGCGGAGCATCCCAACACATGACAGGCACTCTCTCTTACCTCTCCAACGTGCAGACTATCTCACCTTGCTCGGTTGGCCTTCCAAATGGAGTTCGCAGCTCTGCTACACAGTGTGGCACCATTAGCTTGGGCTCATCACTTCATCTTTCTAATGTTCTTTTTGTGCCATCTTTAACATGCAACTTGATCTCGGTCTCTCAATTGCTTCAACAATCTTGCATAGCTCTATTTGTTAATTCTTTTTGTCTGCTGCAGGACCTAAAGACCAAGAGGACGATTGGAATGGCTGTTGAACGCGAAGGGGTGTATCTCTTGTGCTCATCTTCTGCAACCATAAACGCCATCAGCACCTCTGCCAATTCTGCTCTATGGCATCGCCGGCTGGGGCATCCATCTGCACGTTACTTGTCTATGTTACCATTTATTTCTCATCCAAATAAATTAGTTTCTTGTGATGTATGTTGTTGAGCTAAACAACCACGAAGCTCTTTTCCCCTTAATAATAAAAGATGTTCACATCCTTTTGATTTGATTCACTGCGATATATGGGGGCCATATCGTACGGCTTCTACCACGGGAGCTCGTTATTTTTTAACAGTAGTTGATGACTTTAGTAGACATGTATGGGTTTTTCTAATGCGTGATAAACATGAAACCTCTGGTTGTTTACTTAAGTTCCTAAACATGGTACGCAATCATCACAATATAACAGTCAAGCGTATTCAGTCTGACAATGGAACTGAGTTTCTGTCTTCTTCCATACAGAAGTTTTTCTCTGATCAAGGAATTCTTCATCAATCATCTTGCACGTACACTCCACAGCAAAATGGTCGCGTGGAACGTCGTCACCGTCATATTCTTAACGTGGCTAGAGCTTTACGTTTTGATGGTTCTCTTCCCATTTCTCTTTGGGGAGAATGCATTTTGTCTACTGCTCACCTTATCAATCGAACGCCTACACCATTGCTTGGGGGCCAATGTCCGTATGAAGTATTATATGGCACCCCTCCTTCATATGATCACTTACGGGTCCTAGGTTGTTTATGTTACTCAACTATTGTACCCAAACCAAGTGACAAATTTGAGGCTCGTTCCCGAAAATGTATTTTCGTCGGCTATCCTTTCAACAAAAAGGGATGGAAGGTAATGGACGCTGCTACTGAAGAAATTTTTGTTTCCCGTGACGTAGTGTTTCTTGAAGACATCTTTCCACTTGCAGCATCAGTTCCTACTCCTCTCATGCATATTTCTCCACCACAACCAACAAATTCTGCTTATGAGGAGCTGCCTACCATAGAAGTTGATCCACCTACACCCGTGCTTGATGACAGGGGGAGTGATTCTCCACCTACGGCTGTTACTTCACCAACTACGGATGTCTCTCCACCTGTTAATCCTCAGCTTATAGCAGTTGCTCGTGAGTCTCGCACAAGGCGTCCACCATCTCATCTAAAGGATTTCATCTGCAACACAATTATTACACCCCTTCTGCGTCCCTTCACTCCTTCAATTGCCTCAGGTACTTCATATCCTCTACATAATTTTGTTACTAATGCATGCTTCTCGTCGAACCATCAGTTATTTCTTGCAGCAGTTGACACTCACTCTGTGCCAAAAACGTTTAAAGAAGCCATGCAATCTCCTCACTGGCAGAAAGCCATGCAACTCGAAATATCTGCCCTTGAAGAAAATAACACTTGGTGTGTTCAACCTCTTCCTCCTACAAAAAAGCCAATACCCTGCAAATGGGTCTACCGTATCAAGTACAACTCTGACGGCTCTATCGAACGATACAAAGCGCGTCTGGTCATTGCTGGAAACAATCAGGTAGAAGGTGAGGATTACAATGAAACGTTTGCCCCCGTAGCAAAAATGGTAAGCGTACGTTTATTTCACGGAGATTTAAATGAAGAAGTATTCATGCGATTCCCCCCTGGATTTTCCAATAGTAAACCTGGACATGCATGCAAACTTCAACGTTCCCTTTACGGTCTTAAACAATCTCCACGCAACTGGTTTGACAAGCTCCACAAGTCTCTCCTCATTTTTGGTTTTACACAGTCTCTTGCAGATTACACGTTGTTCACCTACTCTCACGGTTCACACTCGGTTGCTATCCTTGTTTATGTCGATGATATTTTACTAGCAGGGAATGATCTGGCTCTTTGTGACCGAGTAAAAACTCATCTTCGTACCTGGTTCAAAATAAAAGATCTTGGAAATCTCAAGTATTTTCTTGGTATTGAGTTTGCTAGAAGCAAGTCTGGTTTATTTCTTAGCCAACGCAAATTTGCATTGGATATACTTCACGAATGTGGTCTTCACGGTTGTAAACCAGTAGCATATCCTATGGATCCCAATCACAAACTAGCTCTTGCTGAAAGCCCTCCTTTTGAAGATCCTAAACGATATAGATGTATTGTTGTACGTTTAGTGTACCTCACTATTTCCAGATCAGAATTAAGTTATGCAGTTCACACATTGTCACAATTCTTGCAGAATCCTATGCAACTTCACTATGATGCAGCAATTCGGGTGCTGCGCTATATCAAGGCCAATCCAGGCCAAGGTCTCCTTCTGCACTCTGACTCTGATCTTTTTATACGAGCATATTGTGATTCGGATTGGGCTAGTTGTCCCATCACACGAAAATCTGTCACTGGTTATTTTGTCACTATTGGTCATCCCATTAAAATAGTCTAGAAAAATAAAAACTGACTCGAAAAATTTAATATGGAAAGCCCTCAATTGAAAAGGGTAGATTTCACCACGTGAAAGAAATTACGTTCTCTCTCTAGAATAATTTTTTGGTGCTACTGTTGAACCAAAAATTCAGTATATTCCATCAATAATATGTTAGTTAAAGTTTTATTTTCTCTGCCAAATTTTTTCTCTCTCCTATGATGTGTAATACTTCCATTGGTGGGATACACTGAATCTTGGTGCAACCGTAACACCAAAGATTTATTCCTCTCTCTAAATGCAAGGAGAGAACAATATCCTTCTCTCATAAGTTAAAAGAATACACCACACTCTTAGAAAATACTCAAAAGATACTTTTTTTTTCTTTTAGAGTTTGGGATGCATAGAACAAAGGGAAATGGATTTTATTAAGGGGACGTTTGGTTGAGGAGAAATTTTTTGAATACTACGGAAATGGTTGGAAAGTGAGTTTGGTAGGAAAATGTAAAAAAAGTTGTTTGGTTAGAAAAAATTTTACTCGACAAATTAGGTAAGATTTATAAAGTCTATATTTGGTTTGAGGTAAAATATAGATGGGATAATGGGTGTAAATTACTTAAGTAACCCTTTTAAAATAAGGTTGGATCAGGCAAAATATTGTGGTACTTTCCATTCCAGATTAGATTTAAGTTAGATGTCATTGTAATGGGTGCAAAATATTCGATTATTCATTGATTGAAATTCTGTCCTTGTATATGGATCAGGCAAGGATGTACAATATATATGTGTGGAGAAGACAAAGAAAAAGAAGAGCATAACCACCGAAGAGCCTAATGGTGAATTTGATCTTGCAACCATAGGAAGGGGCAAACTGACGGAGGAGCATGAGAAAATGGTTAAAGAGACGAATATAATTAGTAATAATGTTTCTATTCAACGCTAGTGGATGCGAAGCACTTGAGTAGGAGACGAAACAGGTTGGTTCCCTGCAAAATGAAGTTGATCTCTCTCGTTGAAACCATTTCTGACTTCCAAAATGAAGCCATTCAAGAACCTCCTCCATCCCTGCAACCCACAAAGCCATCAACACCACCGCCATGTCACGAGGGTATTTTCAGTTACTTTATTTTCGCTTTTTGCAATTTCGCTGGGTATCCACAAAAAACCATGTCCAACAACGCTTTCTGAATAGTGCAAATGCCTGGCTATCATCGACCAAATGGAGAATGGCTATAGAAATGGAATAGATGGGCAAGGTTAATAAATCTGTGTACCAAACGTAGACTTTGTGTTCTCCCAAGATGATTTTCCTAGGGATCTTTCAAGATGTCCTCAACCAAACAGCAGCTAAGGGTGTTTGGTAGGAGGTTTGTTGTGAGATTGATGGGTAAATGAGAGTGGGTATTTAATTACTCTATGTTTGGTAGAAGTTTAAGAAAAAAAATGCTAGGCAACCATCTTCCCCATCCATTCAGATTTATGTGTAAAGTGACGCAAAGGTCACTGTTTGAAAAAACCACATTGGAGGTGGTATTTGAAGATAACAAGGCAACTGAATTCGTATGTGCACAATGGTCAGACAGAAATGCCCCGCTAGGATGGTGTTGATCTCAATATCACTGACAGCTTTATCATGCTTCCTGGTGATTGAAATGTTTTTTAAAAGGAGGGATATTTTTGTAATTACAACTTATTTCCCCATATATATTTCACCTCAAACCAAACATAGATTTTATAAAATTTATCTAATTTTCCTATTAAAAAATATTCCAACCAAACAACTTTTTTTACATTTTCCTATCAAACTCACTTTCCAACCATTTTCCTACTAATTACATTTCCCTATTATTCAAAAATTTTCTCCACAACCAAACGCAATAGGCGGAAGGATTTATGCAATTATGCTTATATATAGCTCCCTCCGCATTCCTTCTGTGTTTTATACAATAACTTGTGCAATTCTGTGAGTAAATAGTGACTTACGTGTTTTTCTTTGACTTTGGGCCATTTGGTGTGATGTATAATGTCTGATAATATAAGCTTATATTATATGTTATGACATTTTTAGTTGTATGATGTAACCATTGTATTGTATAAGCTTATCCAGCAAGATCCTTTTATATCTTAAAATGATGTATAACTTAATCAGGCCTAGGAGGGATAAGATTAGGCCCGATAAGGGGTTGACGTGTTAATCAGTGCAATTCTCAAGAATTAATATATTATTTTAATATTAATATATTAAAATAAAAAATAATTTTTCAATATATAATTTTTTAAAATAATAGAGATTTTTATTTTTATAAAAATTAATATATTTTTTGGACACACTGATCAACAGATTTCTATAAAAATTAATATCATCTGATATATTTAGAAGAATTATATAAATTCATTATTAAAAGGTATTTTTGTCAAAAATATTTATTTTTATCCTATCTAGTATTATATAAGTGCATTACCAAACATTAGATGATATTATTATACAATACCATATCAAACGCTGGATAGTATTAAAATTTAACCAGGTCTTGTACAATCAGACCTTATACTATCAAGTCTTATACAATTAGGCCTTATACTATCAGCTCTTATACTATCATGCTTCATCCTATACTGTGTACCAAACATGCCCTTAGCCACCTAGAATCAATTCCAACTTGGCTACGCTTGTTAGTATTCTCAAAAGTAATCACCACTCCATTCAAATGGGTTAATCATTGGCACTTTTACTGTTTTTTGTGGAGTAAACTTAGCCCTTTGAGTTGTCATATACTTATACAGTTGTAATTTTCTTATGAAATATATAGAAGTGGATCTTTTCTTTAGGTCATGTGAAAGGTTCTTAATTGTTGATAAATAAATCATAGGTGATAAAAAATAAAATAGGCCCCAAATAATGGTAGTTTAGTTCACGCTAGGGAAATGATGTAACAGCCTGTTGCGTGTCGGTGTTGTTAATATTGATTATGATATTAAGCGCAGTTACAATCACAATAGTTCATTTAAAATGCGAGTCAATTTTTTTTCTTTTCATTACGTAAGGGTTTGAAAACAATAATCAAACGTAATGACATAAGTTATGATCATAACTGAAAAATAAATGCGGAACTGATAAAACACATGCTTAACTATCATACATTACTTATCTTAAGTTACTAAGGGTTTCCCACAAACCCACTCAGTATAATTCTCACTTTTACGATTTTTCTATAACTAAACATGCTTCTATTTTCTGGTTACTATGCACAACTTACTCGTCATTAATTTATCATATTTTATTATGTTAAACTAGACTCAATTATCTTTCCAACGAGATATCACACGCCTCAAATGGAGTTCTCTAGCTCCGGCTATAACCACTTGAATTTGGACAAACAAATCTATCAGCCAACCCAAAAAAGAGCACCCAATATCCCTCATAATTTCTGCGATTCTGGACAATCTACTAAATCAATTATTCTCAAATTTTTATACAGAATACTAGACACCTTGAGATTTAATTTTATGTATCATGAGCCCAATTTGAGTAAGAATTGAGGGAGAAACAATTCGTCCAAGTTACAGAACTAAACAACACTTGCACATGGCCTCTTGGGCAGTCCTCACTCAATCGGACCTACAGGACTCTAAATAGCTTCAAATGGTACCAAATGTTGACACAACATAGTTGATATCTTAGGCAAAAGAATTTAAATATTGTTTTTTTAATAAATAATTACCCAAACATAGTTGTTTTGAAACTATTTACGTAGGTATAAGAGTCAAACACGCCCACATGAGGCGTGACTAGCAGGAGAGAGACATGCCCATGTGGGGCATGACTGATAAGAGAGACACGCCCAATAGGGGCGTGTTCCACTTGGCCTATATATACCCATTTTTTTCATTTTTCCCCTCACACCCTCTCTCTAAAAATCTCCTCTAACTTCTCTCTACATTTCTTCTGCAGTGTTTTGCACAGCGAAGCTCTGTCTCTCAAGTAATTCCCAATATCTATTTTCTATTTTTTGTTTACAGTAATAAATATATGATATTAGCTACGTAGAAATTAGTTAGAGACTTAGATAATTGTTAGTAGCTTAGAAAATTATTAGTGACCTAGGTTAGAGAATGGTTAGTGACTTAGGAATTAGTTAAGGACTTAGAAATTAGTTTGTGACTTGTAAATTGGTATATGCTGGTAATAAGGTTTAGGGTTTAGAGACACAACATAATTATGGGAGAAGTTATACTGACTACCTAATTTTCTTACTACCTCTTACTACCAAATCTAAACCGTTGATTTTCGTCAATCTAACGGTTGTAATTTATGGGGTCATACTTATTAATTAATTATTATTTTGCAATAAATTATAGCCGTTAGATTGATAGAAATCAATGGTTAAGATTTGGTAGTAAGAGGTAGTAAGTATAACCTTTCCCCATAATTATATAGGAATGACATATATGAACATATAATTCTTGCAAATAACTAATACATTTTAATTAAAGTTTTTATAAAAATAATAGAGTTGGCAATATTAATTTTATTTTATTCTATTTATTTAAATATAATATAATATAATTTAGAATAATGTAATGCAATTTAATTTAGTTTTATTAACATTAATTTAATTTAAATTAATGTCACTTAATTCAATTCTATTAAATGCAATTCAATTCAATTTAATTTAATTTAATATAATCTTTTTTTTTGGTAAAATTTAATATAATCTAATATACTTATTTGTGTCTAATTTGTTCATTTGTAATAGTATTATGTTATGGCTGATTCGTCTTCATCTGAGTCGCCGCGGTCTGCATCCGATGGTGAGGCTGAGCCTTCTGATCATTGTACGCATGTACTTCCTGGACCATATAGGTGGGAGGTACTTCGTAAGAGGACATAGCGCACCCATATTTCATAGATTGTGTGGAACGAGGATAAAGTTAGGGGGTTAAAGACTCGACGCATGAAACTATAGGGTGGACCCCTTCATGATGATATTCCAGACATCATGGCTGACTATCTCACACAAGTTGGTTTCACACACGTGGCACGTATGAGTCATATTAAGCTATGTAATTTATAAAGTAATGAACCAAATTATGGTTACAGTAATTTGTATAAATTATTAAAGTGGTTACATATGAATTGACAATTGTTGTTTGTCTTTCAGATGGATACTGCCCTTATCAGTGCTTTGGTCGAGAGGTGGAGACCAGAGACACAAACGTTTCATATGACGCAGGGAGAGACGACAATCACATTACAGGACGTGGCTGGTATACTTGGTTTTCCTACTGACGGGCAGGTAGTTACCAGACATACCGCTTTGGATTGGACCACCATGTGTCAGTAGGTTTTTGGGAGTGCCCCAGTTGCGGGCACAGACATATTTGGTGGCGACCTAAGTATTTCATATGTGGATAGATTATATTACCATTGGGGTCCAGTTGCGCACGATCCTGAGGAGCTGAGGCTTACACTTGCCCCCTTTAACACCTTATTTACGGACTGATAGGTTTGTTGTCATGTGCCTATATCTTTGTCCCTCAACGTCATGTGCACGCAACCACTTTTCCATTAGGTTACCATAAATCCAATCTGCAACCTGAAAGCTTGTGTCACGAAATCATGCAAGCGCTCTCTCAAAATCCACTATGCAAGGAGTATATCCTACCAACAATGTCTCAAAATCCATTTGGCGGGGAAGATTATGAAGACCCCCATGATATCCCCGAGTTCATATAGAGGACTGCAAAAGCACTTCTACTCCAATGGACCACAAGGAGGAATTTAGCGAGGATGATGAAGCTGATAAAGTTGATGAACATCATTACAGAAGTCTAATTGGTTGCTTAATGTACATTACTGTAACCAGGCCTGACATTGTATTTGTAGTAAGTATACTTTCAAGGTTCATGCATTATGCTAGTGAAGTGCATTTTCAAGCTGCCAAAAGGATTGTGAGATATATTAAGGGAACTATAGATTATGGTGTTAAGTACTGTCACTTTCAGAATTTTAAGCTTCTTGGATATTCTGATAGTGTTTGGGGAGGCTCAATTGATGACATGAGAAGCATAACTGGTTATTGTTTCAGTTTTGGATCAGGAGTTTTCTCATGGTGTTCAAAAAAATAAGATGTTGTAACTCAAAGCACTGTAGAGGCAGAATATGTGGCAGCCACTGCGGCTGTGAATCAAACTACTTGGTTGAGAAATATACTTGCTGATTTACATATGGAGCAAAATGAGCCAACACAGATCTTTGTTGATAATCAAGCCGCAACTTCAATCTCAAATAATCCTATTTTTCATGGCAAGAGACTAAGCATTTTAAGATCAAGTTGTTTTTTCTTAAGAGAAGTGCAGAAAGAAGGTGAAGTCAAGCTACTGTATTGCAAATCTAAAGATCAAAGTGCAGATATTTTAACAAAAGCTCTCCCAAAAGCCAGATTTGGAGCTTTGAGATTTAAACTAAGTGTTTGCAGCTATTAAGGCAAGGAGGAGATTTGTTGAAAGTATGCCTACAAAAGCTGCAAAGTGGGATGTTTTATCTAGGCTTTAGGAGTTTGTTTTTTCTGTTTTAGTATTTGAAATTTGATATGTTCCTGATTCTGTTTTTTAAGATTAGGATGTTATTATTCATGCTTACAAATAAGGAGATATCTGATTTGTTTAGTTAGATTTTAACTCTATTTAAAGAGCCATTCAATAAAAGTTATCAGTATTCTCTGCACAACGCTTTCAACTCTATTTTCCTCTTCTCCTTCCTTTTCTTAAAACAAAAAGTTATAAAATGCAGCACTGTTTACTGATTTTTTGTTATCCTAACCTATATACAATCCTTAACCTTTAATTGAATTGAATGTGGACATAATTTTTTTTTCCTTTAACAAACTTTTGGCAGCCTTATCATCCACTTAGTTGAATTTCTAACAAATTATGTGTTGTTCCAGATTTGTGTTAGATACGTGTCGACGTCTGAAAGAGAAAAATTCATACATGGTATCTACCGCTATAGGTTGCCTTGGGGTCTCTGCATTAAGTGATCTCATCAAAGAGGTATTGAAACCCCGTTATGCATTCAATGTTGGTTTAATACTGACTTTGTTAGTTAGCTTGTCTATAAGATTTTATGTGAAAAATCCCATGGCCACTTGGAAATTGTAAAACAATTTAAGAACCACCTAAATAATTCATCACATGACTTGAATGATATTGATGATAGTGTTTATACTTGGTATCTGTCTACTCGAAGATATTATCTACCCACTCAACCATTGTGTTTTACTTTCATTGAAAGCTGCTTAAGGATTTACTTCTAGGGGACTTTTGGTTGAAGAATTTTTTTTTGAATACTAGGGAAATGTAATTGATAGGAAAATAGTTGTAAAGTGAGATAAAGTGAGATAGGTAGGAAAATGTAAAAAAAATTGTTTGGTGGGAAAAACTTTACTGGGAAAATTAGGTAACTTTTATGAAATCTATGTTTGGTTGGAGGTAAAATATAGATGAGAAAACAAGTTGGTATGACGAAAATAACCCTGATTTTAATTTTTTTTTACGGTGGCATGCTACAAACAGGGTTGTCAAATCCCATTGTTGAGTGTTACTATCAAGATTATGTGTTTTGCCTTAACACTAATGGCTCATGACTTAGTCTTCCCTACGCATTATAGGAAGGGCTTTCTTAATCGTTTGAACTTGAAAATATTCAAAGCAAGCGTATGGTTTATGACTTCTAACTTTGCCAAACAGAAAATCCATATAAAGTTGACATTTCTTTGCTACTTTGATCGTTACTTGATTTTTCAAATCAAAATGTAGATTAGTTCTATATTTTTCCGACTCTAATGGAACTGTTTCAGAATTAGGTTTTGATATCAAATTCATTGATGATGTTGAGGCATTCAAATAATTTACGGTTTAGATAGATACATCTCATAAGTCATTTCCATGCTTATTATCTGGGCTACTGATGTTGGCATATACATTTGTTGCATGTATCTAGTAATTGAAGTTGATGGCCTTTCAGGTTTTCACATGCCAATCCTTTTCTGATGGATGTATTCCAGAGTGTAGCACGCTTTGAGGCAGAAGTGGTTCCAAACTTCCAATGACAGCAACACTCCTTGGAAGTAAGGAAAAATGTTATGGAGGACAAATAAACGTCATACATATTTCAAATCCATTGAACTGTGGATCACTTTCTGCACTGGTTTTTACTGACATTCGCAATAGAAAGAGCTTCAAGCTGCATCCTGTTTCCACTTTCTGAGTTGGGGGACAAGGGTATTTTGGTCTGCGTATGGTTTCCTTTCTTGCCATTTAGTTGGGTAACTATAGAATACCATCACCAACTTGTCTCTCTGAACAGTGATTTATACTTACATTTTACACACATTTCTCAAATGCTATGCAAATATAATAACTAGGCAAATATTATAAAACTCTCTATCAAACGTGGATCTCACAATTTGCCAAAGTCAGATGCATAGGTAAATATTTAAAAATCCTCAACCAAACACCACCCTAGAGTGTGTTTGGTAGAAGATTTTGTTAAGGATAGCTAGGCAAATAGAAGTGGTATTTTTTGGAAGTCCATGTTTGGTATCATGTTTTAAAATTTTTTGCTAGGGAACTCATTTGCCTAGTATTTGCTTTTTGTGTGTAAAAAACACTATTGAATAATACCATTTACAAGGTGGTATTTGCTGATAGATGGGGAAATCCAAAAAGGATTTCAAGCAAGAAGACCAAATTGACCCCGATATTTGGGAAAACTACAACAAACTAAAATCATATTTTACCATTTTATCTTAGTCAAGGGTTGTTTTGGTAATTTAACCCTATTTTCCTACCTATATTTTACCTTCAACCAAACATAGACTTAGCAAACTAAAATCAATTTTCCTGGTAATGTTTCGGTCTACCAAACAACATTTTTAAAATTTCCCCACTTATTTTAGTTTACAACCATTTCCTCCACTGATTATATTTCCCTGGTTAAATTTTTTTTCTTACCTATGTGTATTGGAATTTGCTGTCTCCCTTCAATAAGTTTTTACCTATGCATCTTGTCTTAGTTCCCACTCATTGTCTGTGTTTTCTCGCTTACTCCAATTTAATAATTCTAAATCCCTTTTGTTCTAATTGTATGAGAGTTTTTGTTGCTAAGATTGATAGTATATGTTGGTGTTCGTTTGATGGGATTATTCTAAGTTATGTTTCTCTGTAGCGTGCGCAATTGTTAGAATTATCTTTATTTTTTTTGGTTTATGTTATATTAGCCACTTGATCACCATATGACGATGTCCACAACCTTGGTTCTAATCTTACAAATGATGTTGAGTTTACATGGTCCTATGGTTATTTTCTGAATATTCCCTATCTTGGCTTCACTCACTCCCTCAATGCCTCTTCTTTTAATTTCCTACTGAAATATGCATTTTATTTCTTTGAAACAAAATGTTATTTTTGAGATTTATTTTCCTTAAACATTTTACATTTCTTAAAAGGGATTATTGCTATGGTCTGGAGCAGACATTATATTTTTTCCTGTTGAAAGAAAAGGTGAGAGTTAAGGTTCTCCCTGATCTGGACGAGCCTTGAGCTGGTTATGCTTATCCACTCTTTCAAGCTCCATATAGTCGTTCATAAATTCTGATGTATGCAATTTTGTCTCTAACCTTGCAGATTTTTCTTCCAAATGCTAGTTTTCTTTTTCCAATCCTCTGCTTGAGCTTCGATGTTCCTGGATGAACCACTTCATTATTTGTTACAGAAGTATATACATCATTGGTGGACCTTCCGTTAACAACTTAAGCTTTTGGGTTGAATTGGTTATTTACATGATATTAGAGCCCTGGTATCACATGTTCGATCCTCGTTGCTTCCCATTTAATTAATAATTAATTAATTTTTATGGAGTTTCTTAAAAAAGGTAAGTAGGCCTGTATATTATCCACCCTTCAAGCCTAGTGGACTCTCGTATGAGATGTAGTGTTAGATAAATTTATAAACCCTTAATGAGCCTTAATTTAATAGTTTAAGCTTCTAGGTTGAATTGGTTCTTTACATTATTTACTAATTGTGAAGGTTGACCCATATATTTTTTGCTTCATTTTGTTTGTTGTTGTGCATATGTAGAAAATGTTTAGACTTTTTACCCCCCTTGATCGATATACTAAGCACTTTCCCTGTTGGGCAGGCGATGGGGAAACTAATGACATATCAATTAGTCTTTTTTGCTCACTTCAATGTAGCAACCAACAATTTCAAAGCCAAAACTGGATTCTCTATATATACAAATAAAATAAATAAATAAATAAAATGGATTCTCTAAATGTACAACATATTGATTATCCCAATTTCATTAACTTTTGACATGAGCTCTGTTTTATAACATTGCAATCTATTTTTAGTTTAATTAAATTATATATTGCTGAATAGCTTTTATTATATATATTTTTATATTTTTATTGTCTTCTGTTGTAGCTTGCAGCACTGCTTGCTCCATGTATCTTTTAGCCTTTATGTTAGGATTCTGTTGTGGGGCCAATTACACACCCACACCTCACACTTTCTGTTACTCTTTTTTTCCTTTATTCACATATATACGTTTTAGTCACAATTATTGTAATCAATAATGAGGACTGTTACAGATAATGAAAAATACGTCTTCTGCATTTTCTTTCTCTTTTGCTCTAATATGGTATCAGATGTAATACTCTGAGCTCATCCTCTCCTCCAATGGCTCGTGGAGGTAAAAACACCAATCCCACCTTTTCTACCTCATCAACATCCCACGTTTTTTCTTCTCCCATGGATGATTCTGGGAGTCCCTTTTATCTTCAGAATGGTGATCACCCTGGTCTAATTCTTGTTTTTCACTCTCTTGATGGTCCGAATTACAATTCTTGGAGCAGAGCTATGTTAATTGCTCTCACCACCAAGAACAAGGCGTGTCTCATAGACGGTTGCATTCCTAGTCCCGATTCCTCTGACCTGTTGTTTCATGCTTGGAATCGATACAACTCGATGGTGATCTCTTGGCTCCTTAATTCCATTACCAAGGAGATTGCTGATAGTTTAATGTACTTCTCCACCGCCTCTGAATTGTGGGCTGATCTTCGCACACGCTTCCAGCAAGCAAATGGACCACGTATATTCCAACTGAAACAACAAATATCATCACTTCACCAGGGAGCTCTGGATATCAATTCTTACTACACTAAGCTGAAAATACTTTGGGATGAACTCCAAGATCACACTCTGAATCTTCCTTGCACATGTGGTGGACTTCGCACTGTTTCTGATTCCATACAGAGGGACTATGCTATGCAATTTTTAATGGGCTTGAATGACTCTTTTTCATCTATACGCGCTCAGATTCTTTTGATGGTGCCATTGCCTTCTTTGTCCCGTGTTTTCTTGCTGGTTCTGCAGGAAGAAAGGCAACAAAAAATCTCCACCTCTGTCCTTCCTTCATTTGATGCTCTTCTGGCTAATTCGATCTCTGGTGGTTCTTCACAAGCTGCACCGGTTCCTACTTCCATGGTTGCCGCCGTCTCCACTCAACGGCGTCCTCATCCTCTTTGTTCGCACTGTCAGAAACTTGGGCACACCAGAGACAAGTGCTTCAAACTACATGGGTTTCCTCCAGGCTACAAACCCAGAGGCCCACGCCCTTATCCTGGCCCATCTCCCGCTCAGGCCCACATAAACTTTGCCACCTCACAACCTAACTCACCACATGGCTCCCAATCCCTTTCATCCAGTCAGTTCGATCAATTTCTCTCCCTTCTTCAGACTTGTCCAAAACCCACCGCCACCGCCTATGCCTCTAACCCACCGTCAGCCACCTCTGCTCCTACAAATCCCTTGATCGCAAGCTTCAGTAGTAAGTTTCCCCTTCCTTTATCTTCATCTTCGTGGGTGATTGACACTGGTGCTACTCACCATGTCACTTTCACTCCATCTCTGTTTTCTGATACATCGTCTTCTTCTTCTGGTTCTATATCTCTTCCAAATGGTTCCCATATTTCTATTTCTTATGTTGGAACCGTTCCTCTTTCCCCTTCCATTGTTTTACATAATGTTCGTTTTGTTCCCTCTTTTTCCCCCAATCTTATTTATGTTAGTGCTCTCACACAGGATTCTAACATTGTCACTATTTTCTCCAATTCCTTTTGTCTTCTCCTGGATGCTACAACTCACAAGGTGATTGGGATTGCCAGGCGCACGGGTGACCTTTAGATTTTTGATTCTTCCAATTTTTTTCCTATTTCTCATATTCCCCATCCCCTTTGTTCTTCTGTTATTTCCCCATCTTCTGTAGTATGGCACTCTCGGCTAGGCCATCCTTGCCCTTCCCTTTTAATTTCAATGAAGAATGTTTTACAATTTGCTGATAGTGTCTCTGATCATTCACCATGTACTGTCTGTCCTTTAGCAAAACAAAAAAAATTACCTTTCATTTTGAATCCTAAAATATCTTCATCTACTTTTACTTTAATACACTGTGACATTTGGGGACCATTTACTCCAATTTCTGTTTCTGGTGACAAATATTTTTTAACAATTGTTGATGATGCCACACGTTTTACATGGGCTTTTCCTCTCAGCACAAATATGATTTTACTACAATTTTCCCTTCATTTTACACTTTGATCTTCACTTGATATTCCACTGCCATAAAATCAATTAGATGTGACAATGCCCCTGAATTCCACCTTCCTCATTTTTATTCATCAAAAGGTATCCAATTATTTCATTCCTATGTAGAGCGTCCTCACAAAATTCAGTTGTTGAACGCAAACACCAACATATCCTAAATGTCCCGCGCACTACATTTCCAATCACACATTCCATTAGCCTACTGGACAGACTGTGTTCTTACTGCAGTATATCTCATTAATCGCATTCCCTCACCCTCCTTCATCATAAGACACCTTTTGAGCTTCTTACTCACACACTTCCTTCCTATTCACATATTCGAACCTTTGGTTGTCTATGTTTCTATTCTACTTTGTCTCGAAATAGACACAAGTTCTCTCCTTGTTCCTCACCAGCTATTTTCATCGGGTATCCACCTGGATACAAAGCATATAAGCTCCTTTATATATCTCAATTCCAATAGGATAGTCATTTCTAGGGATGTTGTCTTCCATGAGTCTATATTTCCTTTCTCTTCCTCTACTTCTTTGTCTACTCCTTTCACCTCTTTACCATCTTCATCAACCTCTCCACCTCCAACCACTACCACTGAAGCTCCTGAACAAACTATGACCAAACCTGTCCGTTCAAAAAGGCAGCCATCCCACCTCTCAGATTATATATGTTCCACATATAGTATGCATCCCATTTCCGCCCACTTGTCCTATTCCAGATTATCCCCTCCCCATCTTGCCTTTATCAATGCTCTTTTCTTCACACTTTGAGCCTTCTTCTTATGCTGAATCCTCCCAACTCCCTGAGTGGTCAGCTGCTATGGATACTGAAATTTCTACTCTTCAAAAGAATCATACATGGTCTGTTGTTTCATTGCCTGGAGGTAAGAATCAGATAATGAAAAATACGTTTTCTGCATTTTCTTTCTCTCTTGCTCTAATAATAGCTAACAGTTAAAGGAACTATTGGTGGTGAGGTGCAACTAAGATTTTAGTTTAAATATTCTAAGCATCGTAAGACATTTTCTTAATGACTAGGCAGGCCAGCACTTAGTTTAATTGGGTTTACCCTAAAACCTAGATGCATGATAATCAGATTGAAAGTTATATTTGACCGTGCACCTTGGTTTTTTTGGTTGGAAAAGCCATTAACTTTTGGGCATCTGCTAACCAGAATCTACAGCTTTCCTATGCACCAGGATTTCTACATTAGCATTATCAAGCAGGGCGGACCGTGGACTTCTTGGCTTAAATTTTGGAATGTTATAACCTATGAACGTATCAGTTAATCTCTATTTCTTCTTTTTCTATTTGATGTAGTGACTTTGTCATTATAAGTAAATCCTTAAGCAGCTTTCAATGAAAGTAAAACACAATGGTTGAGTGGGTGGATCCTGTCAGTGGGTAGATAATATCTTCGAGTAGACAGATACCAAGTATAAACACTATCATCAATATCATTCAAGTCATGTGATGAATTATTTAGGTGGTTCTTAAATTGTTTTACAATTTCCAAGTGGCCATGAGATTTTCACATAAAATCTTATAGACAAGTGTATAACGGGATTTCAATACCTCTTTGATGAGATCGCTTAATGCAGAGACCCCAAGGCAACCTATAGCGGTGGATACCATGTATGACTTTTTCTCTTTTAGTCGTCGACACGTATCTAACACAAATTTGGAAAAACAGATAATTTGTTCCAGGTGTTTGGTAGGAGGATTCTTTTAGGATCACCGGGAAAGTTAAGATAGGTTTAGTAGTTGACTATGTTTGGTAAGAGCTTTTATAAAATTTGCCTATCATTCGAATTTGCATACCAATCTCAATTTGTGTTAAACATTGAGAAATTTTGCCATCCCGAGGGCAGTATTCTCGTTATCCTATCAAATCAAAAAGTAGAAAAAAAACAATGGAACAAATATCCCTTCTCAAAAAACGTGCCGAAAGAAAGCTGGAGACAGTCTTCTTTATATTTAATCTAAAATTATTTTGATAATTTCATCCAATTTTTCCATCAATATTTTACCTTCAACCAAACATAGATTCAGAAAATCTAACCCAATTTTTTTAGTAATATTTTAGCCTACCAAACAAAATTTTTTTTTTAAATTTTCCTACCAAATTCACTTTCCTATTATAAATTTTTTCCTATCATATAACTCTAGAAAATGTGTCATATGCTTCGCATGCAATCACAATGGATAATATCCGGTAATTATATATCATGTATAAATTAGATATTGCTTACTAAAATTTCAGACTGAAAGGACCCGTTTTCATTCTTATCATTTTTTGTTATTTTCATAGGGTAAAGTATATGTCATTTTATGTAAAGTTGTGTCATTTTAAGAGAGACAAAGAAATATATAAAGGAGGAGAGAGTTGACAAAAAAATGTGTGGGTTTCACCTTTTATGAGAGTGAAATGATATAAATTGTGTCATTTACAAGGATAAACAATTTTCCCATTTTCTTATCTATCCAAGTTGTAAACTTGCATAATGATGTGTGGAAGTCACAGGGAGATGGAATAAGGCTTGTGGAGGCCAAAAAACTGCTGATGGTAGACGATTCCGGACGGGGGAGGCGTATTGTGGAACATCATAAAAATTCGGGAATCCAAGGCCTACAAAGAGATTATGAAAAAGGCAAAGGAGTTTGAGGTGTGTAATTAACCTTTGTATTTTTAGTACTGACACTTTTTTTTTTTAAATAAAATAAAAATTATGTTCCCATGTATGAGAGTAATGTTTATTTCATAAGCAGAGAGAAACAATTACATAAGCGGTACTGGGTGGGGTAGAAACAAGGATCTCATCTGATCTTGTAGAAAAAGACACGGTGAGTGACAAATAATCTAAGTGCACAAAAATAAATGGTGCTGTGTGGGGTAGAAACAAGGCCCTCATCTGGTCTTGTAGATAAAGACATGGTGGGTGACAAGTAATCTAAGTGTTGATGTTCACAAATGCATGTTTGTAGTAAGAAGGGATTCTTATTCTTTTTTGTATCCAAATAAATTAAGGGTTTCCCGTTGTTTTAAAGCTTAGCCTCTAATTCTAAAGTGCGTATAGTATTGGTACCGAATTTAAAAATTAAGCAGTGAAAACGTAGGGGTTAATATTTGGACATTTAAAATGAGATTTTGTATTTTACAGGTTAAGTGTGGAATGATTACCGTTATTAAGAAAATTAACATAGTGAGTTGACAAATGGATGATTACACTAATTTACAAAAACCCTTAAGGCTGAAGAAGCCTGTTTCTCAATGTAATGCATGATGGAGGAGCATTTTTTGTTCAATAATATGCTCAGATTCCATAATATGGACATGATTTCTACTCCAGAAATCCCAATTCAAGCTGATTGATCATTTTGCCCCAGTTTTGATTTTTTTTACCAATCTGTCCTTCTTGTCAAACAAGATACCAATCTGTCTATATTTGACAGATACTAAATAGGAGTAGATTAGGCGTATTAACTTAGAACAAGCCCCATATTGCAAAGAAAACTTCTATGTTCTGAGGTGAGCATGAAAGTTATTACCAGAAATATTTTTTCCTTAACGGGATGTAGATTTTTAGAATAGCGGACAAATAATTTGGGGAGACTTTGCGATTGACACATCTAGCAGTTTTTGAGATTGCTTTGTGTTCAAACTTCTAACCACTGAATTGTTAGGGGCAGACCCTTCAAGCCTAGTGCAGCTTTTTGTTTGTTAGATCTATATTTTTATGCTCCTAAATAAATGCTATCAATAGTCATTATGTGTAATCAAGACTCTTAAAATCGTTAATTGCTTTGAATTATCTACTTTTTTGGCCCGTTGCTTATCATATGTATATTATAACACCTCGGAAAATTAAATGTGAATTTATGTGATAAAATATGGGTTTAAGAGGGAAGGATTAGTGAAAATCCGAGAATTAGGGCCAAAATGGGCTAAAAGGGCAAAATGGTAATTTACCAAAAACGTGAACCGAGGCATGAAAAATGGAGTTAGAGATTTAATATGGCAAAAATAATGCTGGAAATGGAATCAGGACGGAAAATTGAGTGAATAGGCAAAATTGTGAAAAAGTGATGAATATTGACTTTTTAAGTGAAGGATATTGCGGTACGAGTGTACCGATAAGTGTGAAATTTTTATGAGAATTTTGGGGAAAGAAAAATATGACAGGGACTGGAAAAATATGTAGATTAAGAATATATGATCAGAAATTTTATCGGGATTAAAGTTAGATCGCGTGTGGGACCCGTGGGATCAAAACCCACTTAAGTTTCCTCTTTTTTCCCCTCACGCTCACGCCCTCTCTCTCTTCTTTCTCTTCTTCCCACCGTGAACCCCCTCACTTTCACAAAGAACATGGCCAATTCTCTCCTCCCTCACCATTTCTTCATTTCTCCACCAAATCACTTGATTTTGGTGTTGAAATCTATTGTAAACAACCTTCTAGATCCATTGGTAGCACTTAGAAGCCATGAAACCACCTCCTTGGGGCGAAAATGGACAAACTCAGATCCGACCCCTTTGGTGTTCTTGGAGTTTTTGAGAGTTTTGGATCTCCTTTGGATTGATGGAGCCTTGGTGGTGTTCCTACACTAGATGGTAAGTATATTTGTGGTACTTTTGTGGTTGATTTTGTAGATCTAGAAATTATGCATTGAATCTTTGATTCTAGATGTGTGATGATAGAGAGCTCAAATGGAAAAATGCTATTAGATGAAAATGCCTTAGAATGATGCATGAAAGCTAGAAATGCTATGTTAATTTTTGGTGAAAAAGTTAGGTTTTTAACTTAGGAAAAATTGTGAAGATTTCATGAAAATGGGTAAGTGATGTAATTGAATAATTGAATGGTGGACCGTTGGTATAGGTTGATAATATGATTACATGATTAGTATGAGTGTTAAAATGAATTGAAAAGCCTTGGGGCATACCTTGTGAGGAATCCGAATTATGATGAAAATTGAGGAAAAATGATATAAGAATGATGTAATGGAAGTTTAATGATAGAAAATGATGTTTAATTGGATGATGGCATGGTGTGGTAAAGTGGAGTGAGAAGAAAGCATGTGTGATTCATGATATAATTGGTAATTTGATCTATAAAAGAGATTGAAGTAAAATGAATGATTATTTGAGATTTAATGTTTGATTTGGAAATGGATTGATAATCATGTTGTGGATTATCTAGGTTGCCTCTTTTGGACGCTTTGGAAGCGGGTAAGCTTGGAGCTTACGTTTGGAGCATGGGCTCGGTATTGAGGTAACCTTTGGAACTGGGGTTTAGCCCTTGTGTGCTCCACCACACCTAGTGGAAGGTTGTGGTTGGATTATGTGGTTATGACATTGTGTGATTGTGTGCTTGTATGCATATTGCTTGGATTCTATGAAAATTGTTTGGTCACTGGCCAGTTGACGTGTGTGGAGTTTGGACATCCGCTGGGTTCGTCCTTGTGAGAATGCCAGTCGGGTTTTGCCGTGGAGTCGACTCTGGGAGCGGCGCCAGGATGATCCAAACGGGGACGTCCGCCGGATAGGGCTCATGAGGAGTTCCGGTTGGGTATTGCCATGGAGTCTTCTCAACCATGGGAGAGGCGCCAGGACTGTCTCGGGAGTTATATGATGGAGTCCTTGAACATGAATCCATGAGTGGATGTTCTTGGGTTGTCTCCAGTTGGATGGTGATATTGCATTGCTTGCATATTGTATGATGTTATATTTGCACATTGAGTGAGCCATGGGGTGGAGAAACCTCCAGGGCCCTTGGTTTACTGAGATATATTTATATATCTCACCCCGTGTTGTGGGGCATCATTTCAGGTTAGGTTGAGCCTGGAAGAGTGGAGCATGAGGTGCATATTGGGGGCACCATGTGATGAGCATTGGATGGAGACATATATTGCATACGTTTTATGCTTTAGAATTAGATCATGAACTTATGCATGTTGAAAATGCCATGCTTTGTATGTTCATGAATACATGTTAGATTCTTCAATATGATGTATATGTATAACTTTAGAATCTATTGTATATTTGAGTGAGCATGGGACTTGTCCATTGCCACATTCATTGTACTAGAAGCCTTGGTGAATATGTTGTAAATGGTCCATAATTGTTGTAAAATGGCCATTGGATTAAAGACTTGTAAATGATGCTTTAATGAATGGAAATGCATGTTTGAAGGGCCTAGTGCCTAGATTAGAGTATGTTTAAGTGTTGTGTGGAGTATCAAGGGGTTAGGGATGGATTACACAACCCTTTTTGGGGCTTAAAATGCTGTAATCTGTCATTTTGCTGCATAGTAATCGATTACCCAAGCATGGTAATCGATTACCATGCAACAGGGGACGAAAAATCAGCTACTGTCTTCACTGGTAATCGATTACTGAGGCTTGGTAATCGATTACCATGTGAGGTAATCGATTACCCAAGTTTGGTAATCGATTACCAGAACAGAGGAGGTCAAAATTTGGCTACTGCCTCATTTTTGACAGGTGGTAATCGATTACCACCCACTGGTAATCGATTACCACAGTGCAATTTTGAAAATTCAGGTTTTTCTTGACTTAAAGAAAGGGGCATAACTTGGTGGGTAGAACTCCAAATGGTACGTGGTTTGAAACCACGCGTAGCTTATGTAAAGGGCTAGAAAATGGTAAGAAATGAAAATAAGTTGATGAGTTTAAATGAGTTGAATAAAAAGAATGATTAGTGATGTTAGTAGACTGTTTGCTTCCGCGTATTGCATTTACAATTATGGTGTTGTTTTAATTGATTACGGAAAAGGTAATGGTTATAAAAAGGAATATGATAGAAAGAAAAAGTTTACCCGTACCTAGTGAGAATGAATTGATATAAGATTTTTAACCACTTGGGGTAGAATGCTACCATAGTTGGATGTGTGGCCTTGTGGTGAGTAAGTGTGACCGATTTGAATTGATATTATGATGATGATGTTGGTATGTCTTCCCAAGTTGTACGGGAGTTAGAATAATCGAGTATATGTGGAATTAGTAGTATATCTTGATGTGGTAAGGGAATTGGAACCCCGATGATTTTGTGAAAATTTGAATATGAATGCTTATGTGTAATATTGGATACCTTAGGGTAAGGTGATAAGGTTATAAGACCCTTGATGAGGGCATACACTTGGATGACTTAAGATGCTTGGATGTAGAAGTAAATTGAATTTGAATTTTTGATTGAGGATTGTGAGTAACATAAAAGAACTATGGAAATGACGTGTAGGATAATTCAGTGTTGAAATTGGGACTTAGGTCCATGATGAGTTAATGTTGGCCGGATATAAGTGAGGATATCATATGAATAAAACGTAAAATATAAGAAGTTGAGGAAAATTGCCATGTGTGGCATTTGGTGAATTTGATTGAAAGTATGAGAGTCCATAAGTTAAGGATGGTTGGACTTGACAAATGTCAGGTGAGAAAATATAACCGAGTGTGGTGTAGTAATGGTGCTGATTGGCTTCCACAGTGTTGTGTAGCATTGAAATGTGGATGATGTGGCCTAACTGTGTGTGGACAGTAATCCTGTGATGGCTAAGTGCTAATATGTAAATAAGTATATATATATATATATATGTTTTGTGAAGGCCGGGGTGCCTAAATGTATATATATGTTTTGTGAAGGCCGGGGTGCCTATATGTATATTTGTGTTGTTTTTGAGTTAGTAAACTCTGTGGTAAAAGAAAAAAATTATTTTTAGGTGAAAGAGTAATAATGTAAGTGAAATTCCCTATGATGGGAAATGTAGAAGAGATTGTCTCTTTGGAGTGTCATTGGATGCTCAATGTGGTATGGGATTCGTGATGGAGTCCCGGTATGCAAGTTATACCATGGCACACATGTCGGTAATAATGTGGCAATTGAAATTGTCCTGGGTTCCCTTTGTGGATTGAATCCTAAGAGGTGTTGCTCTTGGAAGTCCCAGGCGAGCACTGCTCGAAGTTGATAACGTATCTGGTGGTCCTGATGCGCTGAATGCATGGACTGTTATGTGAGGGCACTCTTGGTGTCATAGTGAAATATTGAGAGAAAAAGTGATGTCAGTTTAATGAAGTGGATCTTCCACAGTGTTGAGCATGGTTGCTATGAGTCCTAACGGACAATGGGTTAAGACTGTACCGAACATGGGTACTGTAGGAATTGAAAGTTTTGTGTCAAAATATGAAAAAGATGCCGAGATCATGTGAAGAGGATTATGCTATGGACTAAGACTAATGACTAGTCAAGTGAATGAGTAGAATATTGAGAAAAGAACCATATTGGAAAATTATAGTGGATGGTGCAAGAGT
>JAVKPL010007606.1:0-30576 GCA_032173675.1 Gastrolobium villosum
AATATTAAAATACACATTTAAATATATGAGGTGTTATATTTTCCGTCAAAAAACTTCACAATATCAATTTCTTTTGCATTTATTTTATTCATCCATTTTCGACGGAATCCGTTTTCCGTCAAAAAACTTCACAAAATCAACTTCTTTTGCATTTATTTTATTCATCCATTTTCGACGGAATTCATTTTCCGTCAAAAATCTTCGATGCAATCCATTTTCCGTCAAAAAACATCACAAAATAAATTTCGTTTGCATTTATTTTATTCATCCATTTTCGACGAAATCCATTTTTGTCGAAAAACTTCACAAAATCAATTTCTTTTGCATTTATTTTATTCATCCATTTTCGACGGAATCCGTTTTCCGTCAAAAAACTTCACAAAATCAATTTCTTTTGCATTTATTTTATACATCAGTTTTCGACGGAATCCATTTTCCATCGAAAAACTTCACAAAATCAATTTCTTTTACATTTATTTTATTCGTCAGTTTTCAACGGAATCCATTTTCCATCGAAAAACTTCACAAAATCAATTTCTTTTGCATTTAGTTTATTCATCCGTTTTCGACGGAATCCATTTTCCGTCGAAAACCTTCACAAAATCAATTTATTTTGCATTTATTTTATTCATCCATTTTCGACGGAACTCGTTTTCCGTCAAAAAACTTCACAATATCCATTTCTTTTGCATTTATTTTATTCATCCATTTTCGACGGAATCCGTTTTCCGTAAAAAAACTTCACAAAATCAATTTCTTTTGCATTTATTTTATTCATCCATTTTCGACGGAATTCATTTTCCGTCAAAAATCTTCGACGCAATCCATTTTCCGTCAAAAAACATCACAAAATAAATTTCGTTTGCATTTATTTTATTCATCCATTTTCGACGAAATCCATTTTTGTCGAAAAACTTCACAAAATCAATTTCTTTTGCATTTATTTTATTCATCCATTTTTTACGGAATCCGTTTTCCGTCAAAAAACTTCACAATATCAATTTATTTTGCATATATTTTATTCATCCATTTTCAACGAAATCCGTTTTCCGTCAAAAAACTTCACAAAATCAATTTCTTTTGCATTTATTTTATTCATCAATTTTCGACGGAATCTATTTTCCGTCGAAAAACTTCACAAAATCAATTTCTTTTGCATTTATTTTATTCATCAGTTCTCGACAAAATTCTTTTTCCGTCGAAAAACTTCACAAAATCAATTTCTTTTGCATTTAGTTTATTCATCAGTTTTCGACGGAATCCATTTTCCGTCGAAAAACTTCACAAAATCAATTTATTCTGCATTTATTTTATTCATCCATTTTCGACGGAACTCATTTTCCGTCAAAAAACTTCACAATATCCATTTCTTTTGCATTTATTTTATTCATCCATTTTCGACGGAATTCATTTTCCGTCAAAAATCTTCGACGGAATTCATTTTCCGTAGAAAAACTTCACAAAATCAATTTCATTTGCATTTATTTTATTCATCAGTTTTCGACGGAATCTATTTTCCGTCGAAAAACATCACAAAATCAATTACTTTTGCATTTATTTTATTCACCAGTTTTCGACGAAATTCTTTTTCCGTCGAAAAACTTCACAAAAAGAATTTCTTTTGCAATTTATTTTACTCATCCATTTTAGACGGAATTCATTTTCCGTCAAAAATCTGCGACGAAATCCATTTTCGTCGAAAAACTTCACCAAATCCATTTCTTTTGCATTTATTTTATTCGTCAGTTTTCAACGGAATCCATTTTCCATCGAAAAACTTCACAAAATCAATTTCTTTTGCATTTAGTTTATTCATCAGTTTTCGACGGAATCCATTTTCCGTCGAAAAACTTCACAAAATCAATATATTTTGCATTTATTTTATTCATCCATTTTCGACGGAACTCGTTTTCCGTCAAAAAACTTCACAATATCCATTTCTTTTGCATTTATTTTATTCATCCATTTTCGACGGAATCCGTTTTCCGTAAAAAAACTTCACAAAATCAATTTCTTTTGCATTTATTTTATTCATCCATTTTTGACGGAATTCATTTTCCATCAAAAATCTTCGACGGAATCCATTTTCCGTTGAAAAACTTCACAAAATCAATTTCATTTGCATTTATTTTATTCATCAGTTTTTGACGGAATCCATTTTCCGTCGAAAAACTTCACAAAATCTATTTCTTTTGCATTTATTTTATTCATCCATTTTTTACGGAATCCGTTTTCCGTCAAAAAGCTTTACAATATCAATTTATTTTGCATTTATTTTATTCATCCATTTTCGACAAAATCCGTTTTCCGTTAAAAAACTTCACAAAATCAATTTCTTTTGCATTTATTTTATACATCAGTTTTCGACGGAATCCATTTTCCATCGAAAAACTTCACAAAATCAATTTCTTTTGCATTTATTTTATTCGTCAGTTTTCAACGGAATCCATTTTCCATCGAAAAACTTCACAAAATCAATTTCTTTTGCATTTAGTTTATTCATCAGTTTTCGACGGAATCCTTTTTCTGTCGAAAAACTTCACAAAATCAATTTATTTTGCATTTATTTTATTCATCCATTTTCGACGGAACTCGTTTTCCGTCAAAAAACTTCACAATATCAATTTCTTTTGCATTTATTTTATTCATCCATTTTCGACGGAATCCGTTTTCCGTCAAAAAACTTCACAAAATCAACTTCTTTTGCATTTATTTTATTCATCCATTTTCGACGGAATTCATTTTCCGTCAAAAATCTTCGACGCAATCCATTTTCCGTCAAAAAACATCACAAAATAAATTTCGTTTGCATTTATTTTATTCATCCATTTTCGACGAAATCCATTTTTGTCGAAAAACTTCACAAAATCAATTTCTTTTGCATTTATTTTATTCATCCATTTTTTACGGAATCCGTTTTCCGTCAAAAAACTTCACAATATCAATTTATTTTGCATTTATTTTATTCATCCATTTTCGACGGAATCCGTTTTCCGTCAAAAAACTTCACACAAAATCCATTTTTTTTGCATTTATTTTATACATCAGTTTTCGACGGAATCCATTTTCCATCGAAAAACTTCACAAAATCAATTTCTTTTGCATTTATTTTATTCGTCAGTTTTCAACGGAATCCATTTTCAATCGAAAAACTTCACAAAATCAATTTCTTTTGCATTTAGTTTATTCATCAGTTTTCGACGGAATCCATTTTCCGTCGAAAAACTTCACAAAATCAATTTATTTTGCATTTATTTTATTCATCCATTTTCGACGGAATCCTTTTCCATCAAAAAACTTCACAATATCAATTTCTTTTGCATTTATTTTATTCATCCATTTTCGACGGAATCCGTTTTCCGTCAAAAAACTTCACAAAATCAACTTCTTTTGCATTTATTTTATTCATCCATTTTCGACGGAATTCATTTTCCGTCAAAAATCTTCGACGCAATCCATTTTCCGTCAAAAAACATCACAAAATAAATTTCGTTTGCATTTATTTTATTCATCCATTTTCGACGAAATCCATTTTTGTCGAAAAACTTCACAAAATCAATTTCTTTTGCATTTATTTTATTCATCCATTTTTTACGGAATCCGTTTTCCGTCAAAAAACTTCACAATATTAATTTATTTTGCATTTATTTGATTCATCCATTTTCGACGGAATCCGTTTTCCGTCAAAAAACTTCACAAAATCAATTTCTTTTGCATTTATTTTATTCATCAATTTTCGACGGAATCTATTTTCCGTCGAAAAACTTCACAAAATCAATTTCTTTTGCATTTATTTTATTCATCAGTTTTCGACGGAATCCATTTTCCATCGAAAAACTTCACAAAATCAATTTCTTTTGCATTTATTTTATTCGTCAGTTTTCAACGGAATCCATTTTCCATCGAAAAACTTCACAAAATCAATTTCTTTTGCATTTAGTTTATTCATCAGTTTTCAACGGAATCCATTTTCCATCAAAAAACTTCGCAAAATCAATTTCTTTTGCATTTAGTTTATTCATCAGTTTTCGACGGAATCCATTTTCCGTCGAAAAACTTCACAAAATCTATTTCTTTTGCATTTATTTTATTCATCCATTTTTTACGGAATCCGTTTTCCGTCAAAAAACTTCACAATATCAATTTATTTTGTATTTATTTTATTCATCCATTTTCTACGGAATCCGTTTTCCGTCAAAAAACTTCACAAAATCAATTTCTTTTGCATTTATTTTATACATCAGTTTTCGACGGAATCCATTTTCCATCGAAAAACTTCACAAAATCAATTTCTTTTGCATTTATTTTATTCGTCAGTTTTCAACGGAATCCATTTTCCATCGAAAAACTTCACAAAATCAATTTCTTTTGCATTTAGTTTATTCATCAGTTTTCGACGGAATCCATTTTCCGTCGAAAAACTTCACAAAATCAATTTATTTTGCCTTTATTTTATTCATCCATTTTCGACGGAACTCGTTTTCCGTCAAAAAACTTCACAATATCAATTTCTTTTGCATTTATTTTATTCATCCATTTTCGACGGAATCCGTTTTCCGTCAAAAAACTTCACAAAATCAACTTCTTTTGCATTTATTTTATTCATCCATTTTCAACGGAATTCATTTTCAGTCAAAAATCTTCGACGCAATCCATTTTCCGGCAAAAAACATCACAAAATTAATTTCGTTTGCATTTATTTTTTTCATCCATTTTCGACGAAATCCATTTTTGTCGAAAAACTTCACAAAATCAATTTCTTTTGCATTTATTTTATTCATCCATTTTTTACGGAATCCGTTTTCCGTCAAAAAACTTCACAATATCAATTTATTTTGCTTTTATTTTATTCATCCATTTTCGACGGAATCCGTTTTCCGTCAAAAAACTTCACAAAATCAATTTCTTTTGCCTTTATTTTATACATCAGTTTTCGACGGAATCCATTTTCCATCGAAAAACTTCACAAAATCAATTTCTTTTGCATTTATTTTATTCGTCAGTTTTCAACGGAATCCATTTTCCATCGAAAAACTTCACAAAATCAATTTCTTTTGCATTTAGTTTATTCATCCGTTTTCGACGGAATCCATTTTCCGTCGAAAACCTTCACAAAATCAATTTATTTTGCATTTATTTTATTCATCCATTTTCGACGGAATTCATTTTCCGTCAAAAATCTTCGACGCAATCCATTTTCCGTCAAAAAACATCACAAAATAAATTTCGTTTGCATTTATTTTATTCATCCATTTTCGACGAAATCCATTTTTGTCGAAAAACTTCACAAAATCAATTTCTTTTGCATTTATTTTATTCATCCATTTTTTACGGAATCCATTTTCCATCGAAAAACTTCACAAAATCAATTTCTTTTGCATTTAGTTTATTCATCAGTTTTCAACGGAATCCATTTTCCATCAATAAACTTCGCAAAATCAATTTCTTTTGCATTTAGTTTATTCATCAGTTTTCGACGGAATACATTTTCCGTCGAAAAACTTCACAAAATCAATTTATTCTGCATTTATTTTATTCATCCATTTTCGACGGAACTCGTTTTCCGTCAAAAAAATTCACAATATCCATTTCTTTTGCATTTATTTTATTCATCCATTTCCGACAGAATCATTTTCCGTCAAAAATCTTAGACGGAATCCATTTTCCGTCGAAAAACTTCAAAAAAGCAATTTCATTTGCATTTATTTTATTCATCAGTTTTCGACGGAATCTATTTTCCGTCAAAAAAAATTACAAAATCAATTTCTTTTGCAATTTATTTTACTCATCCATTTTAGACGGAATCCATTTTCCATCGAAAAACTTCACAAAATCAATTTCTTTTGCATTTAGTTTATTCATCAGTTTTCGACGGAATCCATTTTCCGTCGAAAAACTTGACAAAATCAATTTATTCTGCATTTATTTTATTCATCCATTTTCGACGGAACTCGTTTTCCGTCAAAAAACTTCACAATATCCATTTCTTTTGCATTTATTTTATTCATCCATTTTCGACGGAATTCATTTTCCGTCAAAAATCTTCGACGGAATCCATTTTACGTAGAAAAACTTCACAAAATCAATTTCATTTGCATTTATTTTATTCATCAGTTTTCGACGGAATCTATTTTCCGTCAAAAAACATCACAAAATCAATTACTTTTGCATTTATTTTATTCACCAGTTTTCGACGAAATTCTTTTTCCGTCGAAAAACTTCACAAAAAGAATTTCTTTTGCAATTTATTTTACTCATCCATTTTAGACGGAATTCATTTTCCGTCAAAAATCTGCGATGAAATCCATTTTGGTCGAAAAACTTCACCAAATCCATTTCTTTTGCATTTATTTTATTCATCCATTTTCGACGGATTACGTTTTCCGTCAAAAAACTTCACAATATCAATTTTTTGCATTTATTTTAATTCATCGATTTTCGACGGAATCCGTTTTCCATCAAAAAACTTCACAAAATCTTTCTTTTGCATTTATTTTATTCATCCATTTTCGACGGAATTCATTTTCCGTCAAAAAACTTCGACGGAATCCATTTTCCGTCGAAAAACTTCAAAAAAGCAATTTCTTTTGCATTTATTTTATTCATCAGTTTTCGACGGAATCCATTTTCCGTCGAAAAACCTCACCAAATCAATTTATTTTGCATTTATTTTATTCATCAGTTTTCGACGGAATCCATTTTCCGTCGAAAAACATCACAAAATCAATTTCTTTTGCATTTATTTTATTCATCCATTTTCGACGAAATCCATTTTTGTCGAAAAACTTCACAAAATCAATTTCTTTTGCATTTATTTTATTCATCCATTTTTGACGGAATCCGTTTTCCGTCAAAAAAACTTCACAAAATCAACTTCTTTTGCATTTATTTTATTCATCCATTTTCGACGGAATTCATTTTCCGTCAAAAATCTTCGACGCAATCCATTTTCCGTCCAAAAACATCACAAAATAAATTTCATTTGCATTTATTTTATTCATCTATTTTCGACGAAATCCATTTTTGTCGAAAAACTTAACAAAATCAATTTCTTTTGCATTTATTTTATGCATCCATTTTTTACGGAATCCGTTTTCCGTCAAAAAACTTCACAATATCAATTTCTTTTGCATTTATTTTATACATCAGTTTTCGACGGAATCCATTTTCCATCGAAAAACTTCACAAAATCAATTTCTTTTGCATTTATTTTATTCGTGAGTTTTCAACGGAATCCATTTTCAATCGAAAAACTTCACAAAATCAATTTCTTTTGCATTTAGTTTATTCATCAGTTTTCGACGGAATCCATTTTCCGTCGAAAAACTACACAAAATCAATTTAATTTGCATTTATTTTATTCATCCATTTTCGACGGAACTCGTTTTCCGTCAAAAAACTTCACAATATCCATTTCTTTTGCATTTATTTTATTCATCCATTTTCGACGGAATCCGTTTTCCGTAAAAAAACTTCACAAAATCAATTTCTTTTGCATTTATTTTATTCATCCATTTTTGACGGAATTCATTTTCCATCAAAAATCTTCGACGGAATCCATTTTCCGTCGAAAAACTTCACAAAATCAATTTCATTTGCATTTATTTTATTCACCAGTTTTCGACGAAATTCTTTTTCCGTCGAAAAACTTCACAAAAAGAATTTCTTTTGCAATTTATTTTATTCATCCGTTTTAGACGGAATTCATTTTCAGTCAAAAATCTGCGACAAATCCATTTTCGTCGAAAAACTTCACAAAATCAATTTCTTTTGCATTTATTTTATTCATCAGTTCTCGACAAAATTCTTTTTCCGTCGAAAAAGTTCACAAAATCAATTTCTTTTGCAATTATTTTATTCATCAGTTTTCGACGAAATCCATTTTCCATCGAAAATCTTCACAAAATCAATTTCTTTTGCATTTATTTTATTAGACAGTTTTCAACGGAATCCATTTTCCATCGAAAAACTTCACAAAATCAATTTCTTTTGCATTTAGTTTATTCATCAGTTTTCGATGGAATCCATTTTCCGTCGAAAAACTTCACAAAATCAATTTATTCTGCAATTATTTTATTCATCCATTTTCGACGGAACTCGTTTTCCGTCAAAAAACTTCACAATATCCATTTCTTTTGCATTTATTTTATTCATCCATTTTCGACGGAATTCATTTTCCGTCAAAAATCTTCGACGGAATCCATTTTCCGTCGAAAAACTTCAAAAAAGCAATTTCTTTTGCATTTATTTTATTCATCAGTTTTCGACGGAATCCATTTTCCGTCGAAAAACTCACAAAATCAATTTATTCTGCAATTATTTTATTCATCCATTTTCGACGGAACTCGTTTTCCGTCAAAAAACTTCACAATATCCATTTCTTTTGCATTTATTTTATTCATCCATTTTCGACGGAATTCATTTTCCGTCAAAAATCTTCGACGGAATCCATTTTCCGTCGAAAAACTTCAAAAAAGCAATTTCTTTTGCATTTATTTTATTCATCAGTTTTCGACGGAATCCATTTTCCGTCGAAAAACCTCACCAAATCAATTTCTTTTGCATTTATTTTATTCATCAGTTTTCGACGGAATCCATTTTCCGTCGAAAAACATCACAAAATCAATTTCTTTTGCATTTATTTTATTCATCCATTTTCGACGAAATCCATTTTTGTCGAAAAACTTCACAAAATCAATTTCTTTTGCATTTATTTTATTCATCCATTTTTGACGGAATCCGTTTTCCGTCAAAAAACTTCACAATATCAATTTCTTTTGCATTTATTTTATTCATCCATTTTCGACGGAATCCGTTTTCCGTCAAAAAACTTCACAAAATCAACTTCTTTTGCATTTAGTTTATTCATCAGTTTTCGACGGAATCCATTTTCCGTCGAAAAACTTCACAAAATCAATTTATTCTGCAATTATTTTATTCATCCATTTTCGACGGAACTCGTTTTCCGTCAAAAAACTTCACAATATCCATTTCTTTTGCATTTATTTTATTCATCCATTTTCGACGGTATTCATTTTCCGTCAAAAATCTTCGACGGAATCCATTTTCCGTCGAAAAACTTCAAAAAAGCAATTTCTTTTGCATTTATTTTATTCTTCCATTTTTGACGGAATTCATTTTCCATCAAAAATCTTCGACGGAATCCATTTTCCGTCGAAAAACTTCACAAAATCAATTTCATTTGCATTTATTTTATTCATCAGTTTTTGACGGAATCCATTTTCCGTCGAAAAACTTCACAAAATCTATTTCTTTTGCATTTATTTTATTCATCCATTTTTTACGGAATCCGTTTTCCGTCAAAAAGCTTTACAATATCAATTTATTTTGCATTTATTTTATTCATCCATTTTCGACAAAATCCGTTTTCCGTTAAAAAACTTCACAAAATCAATTTCTTTTGCATTTATTTTATACATCAGTTTTCGACGGAATCCATTTTCCATCGAAAAACTTCACAAAATCAATTTCTTTTGCATTTATTTTATTCGTCAGTTTTCAACGGAATCCATTTTCCATCGAAAAACTTCACAAAATCAATTTCTTTTGCATTTAGTTTATTCATCAGTTTTCGACGGAATCCTTTTTCTGTCGAAAAACTTCACAAAATCAATTTATTTTGCATTTATTTTATTCATCCATTTTCGACGGAACTCGTTTTCCGTCAAAAAACTTCACAAAATGAATTTCTTTTGCAATTTATTTTATTCATCTGTTTTCGACGGAATCCGTTTTCCGTCAAAAACTTCACAAAATCAACTTCTTTTGCATTTATTTTATTCATCCATTTTCGACGGAATTCATTTTCCGTCAAAAATCTTCGACGCAATCCATTTTCCGTCAAAAAACATCACAAAATAAATTTCGTTTGCATTTATTTTATTCATCCATTTTCGACGAAATCCATTTTTGTCGAAAAACTTCACAAAATCAATTTCTTTTGCATTTATTTTATTCATCCATTTTTTACGGAATCCGTTTTCCGTCAAAAAACTTCACAATATCAATTTATTTTGCATTTATTTTATTCATCCATTTTCGACGGAATCCGTTTTCCGTCAAAAAACTTCACAAAATCAATTTTTTTTGCATTTATTTTATACATCAGTTTTCGACGGAATCCATTTTCCATTGAAAAACTTCACAAAATCAATTTCTTTTGCATTTATTTTATTCGTCAGTTTTCCACGGAATCCATTTTCCATCGAAAAACTTCACAAAATCAATTTCTTTTGCATTTAGTTTATTCATCAGTTTTCGACGGAATCCATTTTCCGTCGAAAAACTTCACAAAATCAATTTATTTTGCATTTATTTTATTCATCCATTTTCGACGGATCTCGTTTTCCATCAAAAACTTCACAATATCAATTTCTTTTGCATTTATTTTATTCATCCATTTTCGACGGAATCCGTTTTCCGTCAAAAAACTTCACAAAATCAACTTCTTTTGCATTTATTTTATTCATCCATTTTCGACGGAATTCATTTTCCGTCAAAAATCTTCGACGCAATCCATTTTCCGTCAAAAAACATCACAAAATAAATTTCGTTTGCATTTATTTTATTCATCCATTTTCGACGAAATCCATTTTTGTCGAAAAACTTCACAAAATCAATTTCTTTTGCATTTATTTTATTCATCCATTTTTTACGGAATCCGTTTTTCGTCAAAAAACTTCACAATATTAATTTATTTTGCATTTATTTTATTCATCCATTTTCGACGGAATCCGTTTTCCGTCAAAAAACTTCACAAAATCAATTTCTTTTGCATTTATTTTATTCATCAATTTTCGACGGAATCTATTTTCCGTCGAAAAACTTCACAAAATCAATTTCTTTTGCATTTATTTTATTCATCAGTTTTCGACGGAATCCATTTTCCATCGAAAAACTTCACAAAATCAATTTCTTTTGCATTTATTTTATTCGTCAGTTTTCAACGGAATCCATTTTCCATCGAAAAACTTCACAAAATCAATTTGCATTTCTTTTGCATTTAGTTTATTCATCAGTTTTCAACGGAATCCATTTTCCATCAATAAACTTCGCAAAATCAATTTCTTTTGCATTTAGTTTATTCATCAGTTTTCGACGGAATACATTTTCCGTCGAAAAACTTCACAAAATCAATTTATTCTGCATTTATTTTATTCATCCATTTTCGACGGAACTCGTTTTCCGTCAAAAAAATTCACAATATCCATTTCTTTTGCATTTATTTTATTCATCCATTTCCGACGGAATCATTTTCCGTCAAAAATCTTAGACGGAATCCATTTTCCGTCGAAAAACTTCAAAAAAGCAATTTCATTTGCATTTATTTTATTCATCAGTTTTCGACGGAATCTATTTTCCGTCAAAAAAAATTACAAAATCAATTTCTTTTGCAATTTATTTTACTCATCCATTTTAGACGGAATCCATTTTCCATCGAAAAACTTCACAAAATCAATTTCTTTTGCATTTAGTTTATTCATCAGTTTTCGACGGAATCCATTTTCCGTCGAAAAACTTGACAAAATCAATTTATTCTGCATTTATTTTATTCATCCATTTTCGACGGAACTCGTTTTCCGTCAAAAAACTTCACAATATCCATTTCTTTTGCATTTATTTTATTCATCCATTTTCGACGGAATTCATTTTCCGTCAAAAATCTTCGACGGAATCCATTTTACGTAGAAAAACTTCACAAAATCAATTTCATTTGCATTTATTTTATTCATCAGTTTTCGACGGAATCTATTTTCCGTCAAAAAACATCACAAAATCAATTACTTTTGCATTTATTTTATTCACCAGTTTTCGACGAAATTCTTTTTCCGTCGAAAAACTTCACAAAAAGAATTTCTTTTGCAATTTATTTTACTCATCCATTTTAGACGGAATTCATTTTCCGTCAAAAATCTGCGATGAAATCCATTTTGGTCGAAAAACTTCACCAAATCCATTTCTTTTGCATTTATTTTATTCATCCATTTTCGACGGATTACGTTTTCCGTCAAAAAACTTCACAATATCAATTTTTTGCATTTATTTTAATTCATCCATTTTTGACGGAATCCGTTTTCCATCAAAAAACTTCACAAAATCTTTCTTTTGCATTTATTTTATTCATCCATTTTCGACGGAATTCATTTTCCGTCAAAAAACTTCGACGGAATCCATTTTCCGTCGAAAAACTTCAAAAAAGCAATTTCTTTTGCATTTATTTTATTCATCAGTTTTCGACGGAATCCATTTTCCGTCGAAAAACCTCACCAAATCAATTTATTTTGCATTTATTTTATTCATTAGTTTTCGACGGAATCCATTTTCCGTCGAAAAACATCACAAAATCAATTTCTTTTGCATTTATTTTATTCATCCATTTTCGACGAAATCCATTTTTGTCGAAATACTTCACAAAATCAATTTCTTTTGCATTTATTTTATTCATCCATTTTTGACGGAATCCGTTTTCCGTCAAAAAACTTCACAATACTTCTTTTGCATTTATTTTATTCATCCGTTTTCGACGGAATACATTTTCCGTCAAAAATCTTCGACGCAATCCATTTTCCGTCCAAAAACATCACAAAATAAATTTCGTTTGCATTTATTTTATTCATCCATTTTCGACGAAATCCATTTTTGTCGAAAAACTTAACAAAATCAATTTCTTTTGCATTTATTTTATGCATCCATTTTTTACGGAATCCGTTTTCCGTCAAAAAACTTCACAATATCAATTTCTTTTGCATTTATTTTATACATCAGTTTTCGACGGAATCCATTTTCCATCGAAAAACTTCACAAAATCAATTTCTTTTGCATTTATTTTATTCGTCAGTTTTCAACGGAATCCATTTTCAATCGAAAAACTTCACAAAATCAATTTCTTTTGCATTTAGTTTATTCATCAGTTTTCGACGGAATCCATTTTCCGTCGAAAAACTACACAAAATCAATTTAATTTGCATTTATTTTATTCATCCATTTTCGACGGAACTCGTTTTCCGTCAAAAAACTTCACAATATCCATTTCTTTTGCATTTATTTTATTCATCCATTTTCGACGGAATCCGTTTTCCGTAAAAAAACTTCACAAAATCAATTTCTTTTGCATTTATTTTATTCATCCATTTTTGACGGAATTCATTTTCCATCAAAAATCTTCGACGGAATCCATTTTCCGTCGAAAAACTTCACAAAATCAATTTCATTTGCATTTATTTTATTCACCAGTTTTCGACGAAATTCTTTTTCCGTCGAAAAACTTCACAAAAAGAATTTCTTTTGCAATTTATTTTATTCATCCGTTTTAGACGGAATTCATTTTCCGTCAAAAATCTGCGACAAATCCATTTTCGTCGAAAAACTTCACAAAATCAATTTCTTTTGCATTTATTTTATTCATCAGTTCTCGACAAAATTCTTTTTCCGTCGAAAAAGTTCACAAAATCAATTTCTTTTGCAATTATTTTATTCATCAGTTTTCGACGAAATCCATTTTCCATCGAAAATCTTCACAAAATCAATTTCTTTTGCATTTATTTTATTCGACAGTTTTCAACGGAATCCATTTTCCATCGAAAATCTTCACAAAATCAATTTCTTTTGCATTTAGTTTATTCATCAGTTTTCGATGGAATCCATTTTCCGTCGAAAAACTTCACAAAATCAATTTATTCTGCAATTATTTTATTCATCCATTTTCGACGGAACTCGTTTTCCGTCAAAAAACTTCACAATATCCATTTCTTTTGCATTTATTTTATTCATCCATTTTCGACGGAATTCATTTTCCATCAAAAATCTTCGACGGAATCCATTTTCCGTCGAAAAACTTCAAAAAAGCAATTTCTTTTGCATTTATTTTATTCATCAGTTTTCGACGGAATCCATTTTCCGTCGAAAAACTCACAAAATCAATTTATTCTGCAATTATTTTATTCATCCATTTTCGACGGAACTCGTTTTCCGTCAAAAAACTTCACAATATCCATTTCTTTTGCATTTATTTTATTCATCCATTTTCGACGGAATTCATTTTCCGTCAAAAATCTTCGACGGAATCCATTTTCCGTCGAAAAACTTCAAAAAAGCAATTTCTTTTGCATTTATTTTATTCATCAGTTTTCGACGGAATCCATTTTCCGTCGAAAAACCTCACCAAATCAATTTCTTTTGCATTTATTTTATTCATCAGTTTTCGACGGAATCCATTTTCCGTCGAAAAACATCACAAAATCAATTTCTTTTGCATTTATTTTATTCATCCATTTTCGACGAAATCCATTTTTGTCGAAAAACTTCACAAAATCAATTTCTTTTGCATTTATTTTATTCATCCATTTTTGACGGAATCCGTTTTCCGTCAAAAAACTTCACAATATCAATTTATTTTTCATTTATTTTATTCTTCCATTTTCGACGGAATCCATTTTCCATCAAAAAACTTCACAAAATCAATTTCTTTTGCATTTATTTTATACATCAGTTTTCGACGGAATCCATTTTCCATCGAAAAACTTCACAAAATCAATTTCTTTTGCATTTATTTTATTCGTCAGTTTTCAACGGAATCCATTTTCCATCGAAAAACTTCACAAAATCAATTTCTTTTGCATTTAGTTTATTCATCAGTTTTCGATGGAATCCATTTTCCATCGAAAAACTTCACAAAATCAATTTATTTTGCATTTATTTTATTCATCCATTTTCGACGGAACTCGTTTTCCGTCAAAAAACTTCACAATATCCATTTCTTTTGCATTTATTTTATTCATCCATTTTCGACGGAATCCGTTTTCCGTAAAAAAACTTCACAAAATCAATTTCTTTTGCATTTATTTTATTCATCCATTTTTGACGGAATTCATTTTCCATCAAAAATCTTCGACGGAATCCATTTTCCGTCGAAAAACTTCACAAAATCAATTTTGTAACGCCCTCCCTTGTATGCATCCAAGAGAGTCGTTTGCTAAGCGGAATTAGAGTCGTTAACGTCACATGAGCTAACATAGCAGTATACAAGTCCGTATAAAAATTTTCAACACTTGAATTCTTTTCACAAATGTTTTCCAAAATAGTCATTGTTCATAAAAGTTCAAGCTAACATAAACATGGTCAAGACTACAGTCATCCAAAAGTACCAAAACATTAATCATTACAGTTATCCATTTTAAACAAACAGCAATAGTGATAATCCACGCATCAGCAATCAACAGCAAAATATTACTCCTTCAAATGCTCTTGCGTCCTCCTGCCATTTTGGAAAAATAGCAGCCCCGAAGGGGTGAGAATAATCCCAGTAGTGTGGCAATAAAACCAATAATATAACAATATTAACTAGGCACAAAATCATAAACAGTCACTTCAACACATCCTTGTTCCTTTTCCTTTTAATCATATTCATATATTGCGTATATAACGCCTTTCCTTTGCGCTTTTAGCACCGTCGTGCGCGCACTTCCCAGTGGAATCAAATATACCCTTGGCACCTGAGCTCCATGTGGATTCCATCTGAGGGCCTATGCGGACTGATGCCAAGTGTCCCATACCCCGGTACCTTGGGGATGCCTATATGATGCTTGCTCAGACACATGGTCCTGTACATAACTATTCTAAAACAAGGCCTATATGATTTTGATACATGCATGTCATGCTATGCTTTCACACACACAAAGCGTAAAAATGCGGTATGATGTACGGTGCATGCATATATACCTTTCATATGCGTTATGCTGCCACATAACGTCTTTACCTCATAATCATATAGCCCTCAGGCACATTTTTGGCAGTTTCCTTTCATCATAATGGAACATAATATTTTTACGGCATATGGAGCATCATGTTATAATTCTATACCAGTAGTCAATAGTCACATTAGGCTTCATCGCCTGACACTTACCTTAGCTTTCCTTAAATATTACCAACGGCAGCGAAATATTCTCACTTCTTAAGCGCACCTAAATCAATTAAAACTAATCATTTACGGTGGCTATTTACAGCAGCAAAACAGTGGGCATACAGTAGCAAAACAGTGAGCATTTACAGCAGCAAAACAGTGAGCATACAGCAGCAAAACAGTGAGCTTACAGCAGCAAAACAGTGAGCATTTACAGCAGCAAAACAGTGAGCATTTACACATACAAACAGTGGCATAGAAGGACTAAAACAGTGGCATTTTATGCATAAAACAGTGGCATTTGTGTACATAAAACAGTGGCATTTGTGTACATAAAACAGTGGCATTTGTGTACATAAAACAGTGGCATTTGTGTACATAAAACAGTGGCATTTGTGTACATAAAACAGTGGCATTTGTGTACATAAAACAGTGGCATATGATGACTAAAACAGTGACCTTTTATGCATAAAAACAGTGGCATTTTAAGCATGGAAACAGTGACATTTCATGACTAAAACAGTGGCATTTTAAGCATGGAAACAGTGACATTTTATGGCTAAAACAGTGGCTTAAGAAGCACTAAAACAGTGGCATATATGTGCAGAAACAGTGGCTTTTAAGTGCAGAAACAGTGGCTTTTAAGAGCAGAAACAGTGGCATTTTTAAGTGCAGAAACAGTGGCTTTTAGGTGCAGAAACAGTGGCATTTTAGTGTGATTTTGAGGGACCGAAACAGTAGCATTTCATCTACAAAAACAGTGGCACATACATAAGGAAACAGTGGCACATTTCTCTTTAAAACAGTGGCCTAAGCTCAAACATAACCATAAGATTTTTATGCATACAACTCATCATGAAATGACTCCATTCTTATACTTTTATCATGCTCAACCAAGGATACAAATACAAGAGGACATTCAAGCATTCATACATGGCTACACTAAGAAAGAATTCAAGGTTCAAGGCCTACCTCTTGTAGCACACACTTCACTACACCCTTCTAGCTCTACTTCACAACAAGTCCTCTCTTCCTAGGAGGTCCTATGCGCAAGCAAGGTGATGATGAGCAAGCTTGGACAGTTTCAAGATTGAAGACAAGGCTGGACAGTGAGGGAGTGTGAGTGGTCTAAAGCAAAGTCTTTCTTTCTCCAAAGTCCCTATGCTACACGGTTTTGAGAGTGAGGAGGTGAGGAAAGAAAATTGGCTGAGTGTAAGGTGAGGGCAGCCCTCCCTTATGCGCACATTTAAAGGGAAAATGAGGGAAGATTGCTATGATTTATCATCATGGAAAAATCTGATTACTTGAGGGAGTGGGGCTGCATACAAGGGCTGTACAAGCAAGGTGTTGGCTTCTAAATTACTCTACTTACATGCAAAAGGGTGAGGGGATCTGTTCAGATTTAAGAGCTGTCCAAAGTCAGAATTTTTCTCTGCCCAACAGCCATGGTTTGCGCACAAAGAGGTGTGGAAAGGGAGTGTCATGAGCACATGAGAGAGCTTAGCTAAGTCAACAAGGAACTAACCATGTGGCAGCCCAAAAATCTGCACTTGGGCAGTCCTTGGTGCGCAAATGATGAGGGGAAAAAGGTGCATCATGAGTGTAGATTTGTGACAGTCCAAACACTCATTTTGGGGCTGTCCTTGTGCAGAAAATTTCTGCATAAAAAGCCAAACCATGCGCACAATGAGAGAGATGAGGGAGGTTCACTAAGTCCACAAGCAAGAGGGCTTTGTGGCAGCCAAGAATTCTGGTCTTATGGAGCTGCCCTCTGCGCAAAAATGATGGGAATGCAGTCCCAAGACTCTACTCATGATGCATGTGGAAGGAGGAAGAGATTTGACTCAAGAAGGGCTGCAAAAGCTTACCAAAAATCTGCACAATGCAGTCTCATGATGAAGAGTGGAAGTGGTTATCCAAGTCAACAAGTTATTCAGTCTTGTGTCATAAAAAAAATCTGCATCCAGCCCCTCCCATGTGCGCCCAAAATGGAGAATTATGCAGCCTAAAAACATGCTAAGTTGCACATGTGTCCACCATGCAATAAAATAAAAATCAAGTTATGCATAATCAAGGTGAGGTGGCGGTTTAACAAGGCAAAATGACAGATTTTAAGGTCCTAATTACTCTCCTATGTGCGCATAATTGAGTGGGAAATACCTTTGCCATGTGAGAGTTACTTGATGCACAAGACACCTTGGTTGGACAAGGCTTAGGGGGATAAGGTTGGACACAACCTTGGGCTGAATTAGCTTGATCCAAGAGCCATCCTTGGGCCATAGGCCACACACACAAAGGGTCCAAACACACAAGTCCACTAGCAACAAACCCACACACACACTAGCCCTCTACCAAAGTCCAATGAACACTAAGGTCCTATAACACATACTCACATTACTTATATGATTTTAATAAATTCATATGCCTACATATACACCCTCCTATGATTTAATTTAATTAATTACCTTAGTCTTATCCAAGGGATAAAAATCAAACAATTCACAAGCCATAACACATAACACATAAACCATACATCCGAATTCTACACATGTACATATAGCATATAGTACTTAGGTATTCTACTAATTATGCGGGATGTTACAAATTTCATTTGCATTTATTTTATTCATCAGTTTTCGACGGAATCCATTTTCCGTCGAAAAACTTCACAAAATATATTTCTTTTGCATTTATTTGATTCACCAGTTTTCGACGAAATTCTTTTTCCGTCGAAAAACATCACAAAAAGAATTTCTTTTGCAATTTATTTTATTCATCCGTTTTAGACGGAATTCATTTTCCGTCAAAAATCTGCGACGAAATCCATTTTCGTCGAAAAACTTCACAAAATCAATTTCTTTTGCATTTATTTTATTCATCAGTTCTCGACAAAATTCTTTTTCCGTCGAAAAACTTCACAAATACAATTTCTTTTGCAATTATTTTATTCATCAGTTTTCGACGGAATCCATTTTCCATCGAAAAACTTCACAAAATCAATTTCTTTTGCATTTATTTTATTCGTCAGTTTTCAACGGAATCCATTTTCCATCGATAAACTTCACAAAATCAATTTCTTTTGCATTTAGTTTATTCATCAGTTTTGGACGGAATCCATTTTCCGTCGAAAAACTTCACAAAATCAATTTATTCTGCATTTATTTTATTCATCCATTTTCGACGGAACTCGTTTTCCGTCAAAAAACTTCACAATATCCATTTCTTTTACATTTATTTTATTCATCCATTTTCGACGGAATTCATTTTCCGTCAAAAATCTTCGACGGAATCCATTTTCCGTAGAAAAACTTCACAAAATCAATTTCATTTGCATTTATTTTATTCATCAGTTTTCGACGGAATCCATATTCCGTCGAAAAACTTCACAAAATCAATTCATTCTGCATTTATTTTATTCATCCATTTTCGACGGAACTCGTTTTCCGTCAAAAAACTTCACAATATCCATTTCTTTTGCATTTATTTTATTCATCCATTTTCGACGGAATTCATTTTCCGTCCAAAATCTTCGACGGAATCCATTTTCCGTAGAAAAACTTCACAAAATCAATTTCATTTGCATTTATTTTATTCATCAGTTTTCGACGGAATCTATTTTCCGTCGAAAAACATCACAAAATCAATTACTTTTGCATTTATTTTATTCACCAGTTTTCGACGAAATTCTTTTTCCGTCGAAAAACTTCACAAAAAGAATTTCTTTTGCAATTTATTTTATTCATCCATTTTAGACGGAATTCATTTTCCGTCAAAAATCTGCGACGAAATCCATTTTCGTCGAAAAACTTCACCAAATCCATTTCTTTTGCATTTATTTTATTCATCCATTTTCGACGGATTACGTTTTCCGTCAAAAAACTTCACAATATCAATTGTTTTGCATTTCTTTTTATTCATCCATTTTCGACGGAATCCGTTTTCCCTCAAAAAACTTCACAAAATCAATTTCTTTTGCATTTATTTTATTCATCCATTTTCGACGGAATTCATTTTCTGTCAAAAATCTTCGACGGAATCCATTTTCCGTCGAAATACTTCAAAAAAGCAATTTCTTTTGCATTTATTTTATTCATCAGTTTTTGACGGAATCCATTTTCCGTCGAAAAACTTCACCAAATCAATTTCTTTTGCATTTATTTTATTCATCAGTTTTCGACGGAATCCATTTTCCGTCGAAAAACATCACAAAATCAATTTCTTTTGCATTTATTTTATTCATCCATTTTCGACGAAATCCATTTTTGTCGAAAAACTTCACAAAATCAATTTCTTTTGCATTTATTTTATTCATCCATTTTTGACGGAATCTGTTTTCTGTAACAGCCCGTTGTACACCGGTATTGTTAACATTGATTTTGATATTAAGCGCAGTTACAATCACAGTAATTGGATTAATGAAATTACGGGCAACTTTTTTTTTCTTTTATCATATTCCTTTTCATAACAATAACTTTTTCCGTAATCAATTAAAACAACACTATAATTGTAAATGCAATTCGCGGAATCATACATCTTACTAACATCACTTATCTTTCTTTTTATTCAATTCCTTTAAACTCACCATCTTACTCTCATGTTTTACCATGTTATAGTCCTTTACGTTATCTACGCGTGGTTTCAAACCACGTATCATTTGGAGTTCTACCCATCAAGTTAAGCCCCTTTCTTTTAGTCTAGAAAAACCTGAATTTTCGAAAATTTCACTGTGGTAATCGATTACCAGTGGGTGGTAATCGATTACCACCTGTCAAAAATGAGGCAGTAGCTAAATTTTCACCTCCTCTGTTCTGGTAATCGATTACCAACCTTGGGTAATCGATTACCTCACATGGTAATCGATTACCAAGCCTCGGTAATCGATTACCAGTGAAGACAGTAGCCAAATTTCGTCCCCTGTTGCATGGTAATCGATTACCATGCTTGGGTAATCGATTACTATGCAGCAAAAGTGACAGATTACAGCATTTTAAGCCCCAAAAGGGTTGTGTAATCCATCCCTAACCCCTTGGTACTCCACACAACACTTAAACACATCCTAATGTAGGCTCTAGGCCCTTCCATCATGCATTTTCATTAAAACATGCATCATTTACAAAGTCCTCAATATAATGGCCATTTACATACAAATATGGACCATTTTTACAACATGAATCATCAAGACTTCAAGTGCAATGAATGTGGCAATGGACAAGTCCCATGCTTACTCAAAATATACAATTATCCATGTCATGAATAATAGGCAATAAACAAGACTTAGTATACAATCATGAACACTACCAAAAAGCATGGAAATAACATCATGCAATATGTTCATGACCTAAGTCTCAAAATACTAATGACATGCTATGTGCAATCCATAGTCCTCCTCCAAAATGTCATGCAATCCCAATGCACCGCATGCAAATCCACTGTCCACTAAGCGGGCTTCTTGCCCGAAGCTCCTCCCGGCTCATAGTGACCTGAAATGTGGTCCCCCAAACACGGGGTGAGATATACAAATATATCTCAGTAAACCAATGGAGCTAGAGGCTCTCTCCACTCCATGGCTCACTCAAATGTATAGATATGACATCATGTAATATGCAAGCAATACAATATCACCAATCAACTGGAGACAACCCAAGAACATCCACGCATGGATTCATGTTCAAGGACTCCATCATATAACTCCCGAGACAATCCTGGCGCCTCCGATGGTTGAGAAGACTCCATGGCAAAACCCAACCGGAACTCCTCATGAGCCCTATCCGGCGGATGTCCCACGTTTGGATCATCCTGGTGCCGCTCCCAGAGTCGACCCCACGGCAAAACCCGACTGGCATTCTCACACAGAATCAAACCAGCGGATGTCCAAACTCCACACGTCAACTGGCCAGTGACCAAACAATTTTCATATAATCCAAGCAATATGCATACAAGCACACAATCACACAATGCCATAAACACATAATCCAACCACAACCTTCCACTAGGTGTGGTGGAGCACACAAGGGATTAAACCCAAGTTCCAAGGGTTTACCTCAACACTTAGCAAATCCTTTCCAAACGTATGCTCCAAATCAACCTTTCACAATCACGTCCGTGTGAGGCACCCTACAACAATCATCAAATCCAAATTACACCAAACCTCAATTTTCATGAAAATTCCTCAAATTTTCCTAAGTTAAAAACCTAACTTTTTCACCAAAAATTATCATAGCATTTCTAGCTTACAAGCATGATTCAAAGGCCTTTTCATCTAATAGCATTTTTCCATTTGGGCTCTCTATCATCACACATCTAAAATTAAAGGTTTAGAGCATAAATTCCTAGATCTATGAAATCAACCACAAAAATACCACAAATATACTCACAATCAAGTGTATGCTCACCACCAAGGCTCCACTAAGCCAAAGGAAGACCAAAGCTCCAACAAAACTCCAAGAACACAAGTGGGTCGGATCTGTTCTTGGCCAAAAACGAATCAAAGAGATGGATTCAAGGCTTGTAAGTGTTACCAATGGATCTAGAAGGTTGTTTACAATAGATTTCAACACCAAAATCAAGAGATTTGGTGAAGAAATGAGGAATTGGTGAAGAGATGAAGAGATGGGTGTTTTTGTTCTTCACTTCCAGGAGGGGGCGCGCACGTGAAGGAGAAAAGGAGGAAAGGAAAGAAGAAAAAGGGGTGGGGGCTAAGTGACTTCGGTCACACGGGCCCCACACGCGATCTAACTTTAATCCCGATAAAAATTCCGATCATAAATTCTTAATCTACATATTTTTCCAGTCCATGACATATTTTTATTTCTCCAAAATATTGATAAAAATTCCACACCTATCGGTACACTCACACCACAGTATTTAACACTTAAAAATCACTATTCATCAATTTTTCCCAAATTTGCCTATTCACTCAATTTTCTGCCCTGATTCCATTTCCAGCATTATTTTTGTAATATGAAATCTCTAACTCAGTGTTTAAGCCTCAGTACACACGGTTGGTAAATTACCATTTTGCCCTTTTTGGCCATAATTCTTGGATTTTCACTAATCCACCAACTTTCATTTCTCAATATAATATTAAAATACACATTTAAATATATGAGGTGTTATATTTTCCGTCAAAAAACTTCACAATATCAATTTCTTTTGCATTTATTTTATTCATCCATTTTCGACGGAATCCGTTTTCCGTCAAAAAACTTCACAAAATCAACTTCTTTTGCATTTATTTTATTCATCCATTTTCGACGGAATTCATTTTCCGTCAAAAATCTTCGATGCAATCCATTTTCCGTCAAAAAACATCACAAAATAAATTTCGTTTGCATTTATTTTATTCATCCATTTTCGACGAAATCCATTTTTGTCGAAAAACTTCACAAAATCAATTTCTTTTGCATTTATTTTATTCATCCATTTTTTACGGAATCCGTTTTCCGTCAAAAAACTTCACAATATCAATTTATTTTGCATTTATTTTATTCATCCATTTTCGACGGAATCCGTTTTCCGTCAAAAAACTTCACAAAATCAATTTCTTTTGCATTTATTTTATACATCAGTTTTCGACGGAATCCATTTTCCATCGAAAAACTTCACAAAATCAATTTCTTTTGCATTTATTTTATTCGTCAGTTTTCAACGGAATCCATTTTCCATCGAAAAACTTCACAAAATCAATTTCTTTTGCATTTAGTTTATTCATCAGTTTTCGACGGAATCCATTTTCCGTCGAAAAACTTCACAAAATCAATTTATTCTGCATTTATTTTATTCATCCATTTTCGACGGAACTCATTTTCCGTCAAAAAACTTCACAATATCCATTTCTTTTGCATTTATTTTATTCATCCATTTTCGACGGAATTCATTTTCCGTCAAAAATCTTCGACGGAATTCATTTTCCGTAGAAAAACTTCACAAAATCAATTTCATTTGCATTTATTTTATTCATCAGTTTTCGACGGAATCTATTTTCCGTCGAAAAACATCACAAAATCAATTACTTTTGCATTTATTTTATTCACCAGTTTTCGACGAAATTCTTTTTCCGTCGAAAAACTTCACAAAAAGAATTTCTTTTGCAATTTATTTTACTCATCCATTTTAGACGGAATTCATTTTCCGTCAAAAATCTGCGACGAAATCCATTTTCGTCGAAAAACTTCACCAAATCCATTTCTTTTGCATTTATTTTATTCGTCAGTTTTCAACGGAATCCATTTTCCATCGAAAAACTTCACAAAATCAATTTCTTTTGCATTTAGTTTATTCATCAGTTTTCGACGGAATCCATTTTCCGTCGAAAAACTTCACAAAATCAATATATTTTGCATTTATTTTATTCATCCATTTTCGACGGAACTCGTTTTCCGTCAAAAAACTTCACAATATCCATTTCTTTTGCATTTATTTTATTCATCCATTTTCGACGGAATCTGTTTTCCGTAAAAAAACTTCACAAAATCAATTTCTTTTGCATTTATTTTATTCATCCATTTTTGACGGAATTCATTTTCCATCAAAAATCTTCGACGGAATCCATTTTCCGTCGAAAAACTTCACAAAATCAATTTCATTTGCATTTATTTTATTCATCAGTTTTTGACGGAATCCATTTTCCGTGGAAAAACTTCACAAAATCTATTTCTTTTGCATTTATTTTATTCATCCATTTTTTACGGAATCCGTTTTCCGTCAAAAAGCTTTACAATATCAATTTATTTTGCATTTATTTTATTCATCCATTTTCGACGGAATCCGTTTTCCGTCAAAAAACTTCACAAAATCAACTTCTTTTGCATTTATTTTATTCATCCATTTTCGACGGAATTCATTTTCCGTCAAAAATCTTCGACGCAATCCATTTTCCGTCAAAAAACATCACAAAATAAATTTCGTTTGCATTTATTTTATTCATCCATTTTCGACGAAATCCATTTTTGTCGAAAAACTTCACAAAATCAATTTCTTTTGCATTTATTTTATTCATCCATTTTTTACGGAATCCGTTTTCCGTCAAAAAACTTCACAATATCAATTTATTTTGCATTTATTTTATTCATCCATTTTCGACGGAATCCGTTTTCCGTCAAAAAACTTCACAAAATCAATTTTTTTTGCATTTATTTTATACATCAGTTTTCGACGGAATCCATTTTCCATCGAAAAACTTCACAAAATCAACTTCTTTTGCATTTATTTTATTCATCCATTTTCGACGGAATTCATTTTCCGTCCAAAATCTTCGACGCAATCCATTTTCCGTCAAAAAACATCACAAAATAAATTTCGTTTGCATTTATTTTATTCATCCATTTTCGACGAAATCCATTTTTGTCGAAAAACTTCACAAAATCAATTTCTTTTGCATTTATTTTATTCATCCATTTTTTATGGAATCCGTTTTCCGTCAAAAAACTTCACAATATCAATTTATTTTGCATTTATTTTATTCATCCATTTTCGACGGAATCCGTTTTCCGTCAAAAAACTTCACAAAATCAATTTTTTTTGCATTTATTTTATACATCAGTTTTCGACGGAATCCATTTTCCATCGAAAAACTTCACAAAATCAATTTCTTTTGCATTTATTTTATTCATCCATTTTCGACGGAACTCGTTTTCCGTCAAAAAACTTCACAATATCAATTTCTTTTGCATTTATTTTATTCATCAGTTTTCGACGGAATCCATTTTCCGTCGAAAAACTTCACAAAATCAATTTCATTTGCATTTATTTTATTCATCAGTTTTCGACGGAATCCATATTCCGTCGAAAAACTTCACAAAATCAATTTATTCTGCATTTATTTTATTCATCCATTTTCGACGGAACTCGTTTTCCGTCAAAAAACTTCACAATATCCATTTCTTTTGCATTTATTTTATTCATCCATTTTCGACGGAATTCATTTTCCGTCCAAAATCTTCGACGGAATCCATTTTCCGTAGAAAAACTTCACAAAATCAATTTCATTTGCATTTATTTTATTCATCAGTTTTCGACGGAATCTATTTTCCGTCGAAAAACATCACAAAATCAATTACTTTTGCATTTATTTTATTCACCAGTTTTCGACGAAATTCTTTTTCCGTCGAAAAACTTCACAAAAAGAATTTCTTTTGCAATTTATTTTATTCATCCATTTTAGACGGAATTCATTTTCCGTCAAAAATCTGCGACGAAATCCATTTTCGTCGAAAAACTTCACCAAATCCATTTCTTTTGCATTTATTTTATTCATCCATTTTCGACGGATTACGTTTTCCGTCAAAAAACTTCACAATATCAATTGTTTTGCATTTCTTTTTATTCATCCATTTTCGACGGAATCCGTTTTCCCTCAAAAAACTTCACAAAATCAATTTCTTTTGCATTTATTTTATTCATCCATTTTCGACGGAATTCATTTTCTGTCAAAAATCTTCGACGGAATCCATTTTCCGTCGAAATACTTCAAAAAAGCAATTTCTTTTGCATTTATTTTATTCATCAGTTTTCGACGGAATCCATTTTCCGTCTAAAAACTTCACCAAATCAATTTCTTTTGCATTTATTTTATTCATCAGTTTTCGACGGAATCCATTTTCCGTCGAAAAACATCACAAAATCAATTTCTTTTGCATTTATTTTATTCATCCATTTTCGACGAAATCCATTTTTGTCGAAAAACTTCACAAAATCAATTTCTTTTGCATTTATTTTATTCATCCATTTTTGACGGAATCTGTTTTCTGTAACAGCCCGTTGTACACCGGTATTGTTAACATTGATTATGATATTAAGCGCAGTTACAATCACAGTAATTGGATTAATGAAATTACGGGCAACTTTTTTTTTCTTTTATCATATTCCTTTTCATAACAATAACTTTTTCCGTAATCAATTAAAACAACACTATAATTGTAAATGCAATTCGCGGAATCATACATCTTACTAACATCACTTATCTTTCTTTTTATTCAATTCCTTTAAACTCACCATCTTACTCTCATGTTTTACCATGTTATAGTCCTTTACGTTATCTACGCGTGGTTTCAAACCACGTATCATTTGGAGTTCTACCCATCAAGTTAAGCCCCTTTCTTTTAGTCTAGAAAAACCTGAATTTTCGAAAATTTCACTGTGGTAATCGATTACCAGTGGGTGGTAATCGATTACCACCTGTCAAAAATGAGGCAGTAGCTAAATTTTCACCTCCTCTGTTCTGGTAATCGATTACCAACCTTGGGTAATCGATTACCTCACATGGTAATCGATTACCAAGCCTCGGTAATCGATTACCAGTGAAGACAGTAGCCAAATTTCGTCCCCTGTTGCATGGTAATCGATTACCATGCTTGGGTAATCGATTACTATGCAGCAAAAGTGACAGATTACAGCATTTTAAGCCCCAAAAGGGTTGTGTAATCCATCCCTAACCCCTTGGTACTCCACACAACACTTAAACACATCCTAATGTAGGCTCTAGGCCCTTCCATCATGCATTTTCATTAAAACATGCATCATTTACAAAGTCCTCAATATAATGGCCATTTACATACAAATATGGACCATTTTTACAACATGAATCATCAAGACTTCAAGTGCAATGAATGTGGCAATGGACAAGTCCCATGCTCACTCAAAATATACAATTATCCATGTCATGAATAATAGGCAATAAACAAGACTTAGTATACAATCATGAACACTACCAAAAAGCATGGAAATAACATCATGCAATATGTTCATGACCTAAGTCTCAAAATACTAATGACATGCTATGTGCAATCCATAGTCCTCCTCCAAAATGTCATGCAATCCCAATGCACCGCATGCAAATCCACTGTCCACTAAGCGGGCTTCTTGCCCGAAGCTCCTCCCGGCTCATAGTGACCTGAAATGTGGTCCCCCAAACACGGGGTGAGATATACAAATATATCTCAGTAAACCAATGGAGCTAGAGGCTCTCTCCACTCCATGGCTCACTCAAATGTATAAATATGACATCATGTAATATGCAAGCAATACAATATCACCAATCAACTGGAGACAACCCAAGAACATCCACGCATGGATTCATGTTCAAGGACTCCATCATATAACTCCCGAGACAATCCTGGCGCCTCTCCGATGGTTGAGAAGACTCCATGGCAAAACCCAACCGGAACTCCTCATGAGCCCTATCCGGCGGATGTCCCACGTTTGGATCATCCTGGTGCCGCTCCCAGAGTCGACCCCACGGCAAAACCCGACTGGCATTCTCACACAGAATCAAACCAGCGGATGTCCAAACTCCACACGTCAACTGGCCAGTGACCAAACAATTTTCATATAATCCAAGCAATATGCATACAAGCACACAATCACACAATGCCATAAACACATAATCCAACCACAACCTTCCACTAGGTGTGGTGGAGCACACAAGGGATTAAACCCAAGTTCCAAGGGTTTACCTCAACACTTAGCAAATCCTTTCCAAACGTATGCTCCAAATCAACCTTTCACAATCACGTCCGTGTGAGGCACCCTACAACAATTATCAAATCCAAATTACACCAAACCTCAATTTTCATGAAAATTCCTCAAATTTTCCTAAGTTAAAAACCTAACTTTTTCACCAAAAATTATCATAGCATTTCTAGCTTACAAGCATGATTCTAAGGCCTTTTCATCTAATAGCATTTTTCCATTTGGGCTCTCTATCATCACACATCTAAAATTAAAGGTTTAGAGCATAAATTCCTAGATCTATGAAATCAACCACAAAAATACCACAAATATACTCACAATCAAGTGTATGCTCACCACCAAGGCTCCACTAAGCCAAAGGAAGACCAAAGCTCCAACAAAACTCCAAGAACACAAGTGGGTCGGATCTGTTCTTGGCCAAAAACGAATCAAAGAGATGGATTCAAGGCTTGTAAGTGTTACCAATGGATCTAGAAGGTTGTTTACAATAGATTTCAACACCAAAATCAAGAGATTTGGTGAAGAAATGAGGAATTGGTGAAGAGATGAAGAGATGGGTGTTTTTGTTCTTCACTTCCAGGAGGGGGCGCGCACGTGAAGGAGAAAAGGAGGAAAGGAAAGAAGAAAAAGGGGTGGGGGCTAAGTGACTTCGGTCACACGGGCCCCACACGCGATCTAACTTTAATCCCGATAAAAATTCCGATCATAAATTCTTAATCTACATATTTTTCCAGTCCATGACATATTTTTATTTCTCTAAAATATTGATAAAAATTCCACACCTATCGGTACACTCACACCACAGTATTTAACACTTAAAAATCACTATTCATCAATTTTTCCCAAATTTGCCTATTCACTCAATTTTCTGCCCTGATTCCATTTCCAGCATTATTTTTGTAATATGAAATCTCTAACTCAGTGTTTAAGCCTCAGTACACACGGTTGGTAAATTACCATTTTGCCCTTTTTGCCCTTTTTGGCCATAATTCTTGGATTTTCACTAATCCACCAACTTTCATTTCTCAATATAATATTAAAATACACATTTAAATATATGAGGTGTTATATTTTCCGTCAAAAAACTTCACAATATCAATTTCTTTTGCATTTATTTTATTCATCCATTTTCGACGGAATCCGTTTTCCGTCAAAAAACTTCACAAAATCAACTTCTTTTGCATTTATTTTATTCATCCATTTTCGACGGAATTCATTTTCCGTCAAAAATCTTCGATGCAATCCATTTTCCGTCAAAAAACATCACAAAATAAATTTCGTTTGCATTTATTTTATTCATCCATTTTCGACGAAATCCATTTTCCATCGAAAAACTTCACAAAATCAATTTCTTTTGCATTTATTTTATTCATCCATTTTTTACGGAATCCGTTTTCCGTCAAAAAACTTCACAAAATCAATTTCTTTTGCATTTATTTTATTCATCCATTTTCGACGGAATCCGTTTTCCGTCAAAAAACTTCACAAAATCAATTTCTTTTGCATTTATTTTATACATCAGTTTTCGACGGAATCCATTTTCCATCGAAAAACTTCACAAAATCAATTTCTTTTGCATTTATTTTATTCGTCAGTTTTCAACGGAATCCATTTTCCATCGAAAAACTTCACAAAATCAATTTCTTTTGCATTTAGTTTATTCATCAGTTTTCGACGGAATCCATTTTCCGTCGAAAAACTTCACAAAATCAATTTATTTTGCAATTATTTTATTCATCCATTTTCGACGGAACTCGTTTTCCGTCAAAAAACTTCACAATATCCATTTCTTTTGCATTTATTTTATTCATCCATTTTCGACGGAATCCGTTTTCCGTAAAAAAAACTTCACAAAATCAATTTCTTTTGCATTTATTTTATTCATCCATTTTTGACGGAATTCATTTTCCATCAAAAATCTTCGACGGAATCCAATTTCCGTCGTTTTGTATTTATTTTATTCATCCATTTTCGACGGAATCCGTTTTCCGTCAAAAAACTTCACAAAATCAATTTCTTTTGCATTTATTTTATACATCAGTTTTCGACGGAATCCATTTTCCATCGAAAAACTTCACAAAATCAATTTCTTTTGCATTTATTTTATTCGTCAGTTTTCAACGGAATCCATTTTCCATCGAAAAACTTCACAAAATCAATTTCTTTTGCATTTAGTTTATTCATCAGTT